>CAUYQG010092388.1:0-13129 GCA_963574415.1 Tarsius wallacei
CTACAGGCGTGCGCTACCACGCCCGGCTAATTTTTGATTTATTGTAGAGTTGAGGTCTCAACCAAGTTGCCCAAGTGGGTCTCGAACCCGCGGGCTCAGGCAATCCACTGACCTCAGCCTCCCAAAGGCGCGGGATTACAGGCTGGGCCACCGAGCCGGCTCCTCAAAGATTCTTATAATCTACAGTAAACAAAGACCTGGTAGCCAAAGATGAGGAAAATGAATTGGTGATCATGGCCCTCAACCTGTGCATGAAAAAATCCATCAGATAGGAATCAAGGGGTGAACTGCAGAGAAACAGGCTTTCTAGAAGGAAGGCTAAAAAGCTGGAGACAGACTTGGTGCCCAGGCATCTGAGTCCTGACTCTACTCTCTGCCCCATGAGAATGTGGCTTGCTAACACCAAGAGAACAGAGAGACAGATATCTGCAAAGATAATCACCTAAATTTTGTGCATAATTCTCACAGAATGGGGACGGAAGTCTGAGTTTAAAAGAGCTGTGACAGAGCAAGAAATTGAGCTTCCTAGGTGTGGTGAGCCCCTGTCCTGCATAGATAATGTCTCAGCAGCTGCCATCAGGGGCCAAGAGAAGCTGCCTGAGACACCCTGTCTGCTCCTGCCCTGAGTGGCCACTTCATTTCTAACAGGACTCTGAACTCTTAGCTGGTTAAATCTGAACCTTAGAACAGGGGTGGCTGGGAGGTATCTTCTAGACAAGTCACAGTACAGCTGACATCCTGCCCCAGCCAGGCCATGGGCTCCTCCAGGCCTTCTCCATCCCTCTACCAAGGAATCAGAGGCCACAGCCGTACCCAGACCCCATCCCATGCTCCATCCCTACATAGAGATGCCATCTCTAGGGACTAAGGGCTGGAGTCATCAAGTAAAAAGTTGGGTTCTTTTTCCTACAAGGCAATGGATTTTAGAGGTCCCCTCATCAGGAGTGCACGTGATACTGTGCCCTCAGCAGTGGAGACAGGCTGCCCTGAACCATCCCCCTGCTCACTCCATCCCACTATGGCCAGTCCCTGTGCATGATGATCACCTTGGGTGGCTGGAGCCCACACAGCACACACATACACACACACATACCCCCCCGCACACACACACCTTCATTTAGCAAAGCAGCAGGGGTCCCTGAGGAGGAGGGCAAGAGACAGCAAAAAGGAGTGGGAGAAACTCTCTGAGGCTCACTCTCCAGGTCCTCCATCTCCAGCTGCTGCTTCAAGAACCTCCATTAGAAAACTCCAGACACCTCACCTACCAACCTGGGCTCTACTCTGAGGAAATGTAGTCTGTGACTCAGTTACTGTATACAGGGACATTGTCCCAAGTTCGTCCCCAGAACAGACTGGATAAGGGGGAGCCCCACATGCTAAGCCTGCCTCATTCTCTCCATCTCTTTACTTGCCTCTCTCTATCCCTCCACCTGCAGCCTTCCACCCGCCTCTGCCTCCTTCTCTCCATCTCTCCACCTGCCTCTCTCTCTATCCCTCCACCTGCAGCCCTCCACCTGACTCTCCCTCTTTCTCTCCATCCCTCCCTTTCATATGATGGGCTAAGCATGACAGCCCATCATTGATTCATTCAGCAAATACAGACTGAGAATCTGCTTTGTGCCAAGCACTGCGTTAAGCCCTAGGAAGCCAGAGACCAAGTATGCAGAGTCCCTGCTCTCAAAGACACTCATGCAAGCATGCATTCACTCACTCAACAGCGATCACCTACCATCGCCAAGGTCCTGAGAGAAATACAAAAGGGCATGAGCCATGAACCTAAACTCCCAGAATGGCAAGGTTAGAAGAGAGCAGGTCGGACACTAGTCAGACCCTCCCATTTTATGGATGGAGAAACTGAGACCCAGAGAGGTTAACGATTTGCCCATTTATTAGCCTGGAGTTATAACCTGGGCCTATCAACTCACACTCCAAGCCTCTTTCTCCTGCATGGTAGTGCTATCACTCTCTCCCCAGTGCTCCTATGTGGCTCCACAGCCACCTGAATTCCTACTACAGTTAAGGAAGTCCTTGATTCTAAGTGTCCTCCTCATCCAGGCACCAGAGACCCTATTTAACCTGGACCTCCAGCAGGGGTCTGAGCCCCAGGAAGCTAGGGGCCCTCTCATCACAGTGCTGTGGAGGCAGAGGGCATTCTGTGGCCAAAGCCTCTCTCTCTATACAACTCCCCAACACATCAGGAAAAGAGAGCAGGCAGGGAGGTGCTGAGAACCACTCAGCTCCACCCTGGACAGAATCAGCCACAAAGTTCAGACCTGGATTCAAATCCCAACTCATGACCTACTTACTGATGACGATGCACAAGCTTCCCAAAGTCTCCAAGTCTCTGTTTTCTCATCTGGAAAGTGCAGACAGCAATGGTACCTGCTTCATAAGGTGGCTGCAAAGCCTCAGGAAAACAGTGCAATGAAACCTTAGCACACAGTTGGTGCTTAATAACAGTGAGGTCAGAGCCCCCATCTTCAGGGCTGCATACCTCCAGGATGCCTCCAGGCATGCAGACATGGCTGACTGTCTTCATGTCAAAGATCAGGTCCCTGGGGAGAGAGCCAAGGCAGTCAGGGAGCATGAGCTGCGGTCCAGGAATAGCCACAGCTCAGCGGACAACTCCCTGGGCTGCATCAGTAGAAGGAAAGACGCCTTACCCAGCAGAGGCAAAGGAAGGAGGCATCTTGGTACCTGAGGGAGTCCCAGCAGTGTGCCTTTGTCTGCCTAATCAATTGATCATAAATGTGAGTGTTTATTTCTGAACTCTGAATTCTACTGGATTGATCTAGACATCTATTTTTATTCCAGTACCATACTGTCTTGATGACTATAGCTCTGTAATATTTTTGAAATCAGGAAGGGCTGGGCTCGGTGGCTCAGCCTGTAATCCCAGTGCTTTGGGAGGCCGAGGTGAGTGGATTGCCTGAGCCCGCGGGTTCGAGACCCACCTGGGCAACTTGACAAGACCTCATCTCTACAATAAATCAAAAATTAGCCGGGCGTGGTAGTGCACACCTGTAGTTCCAGCTACTTGAAAGACTGAGGTGGAAGCATCACCGGAGCCCAGCAGGTCGAGGCTGCGGTGGCCGGGAGCGGCCACTGCACTCCAGTCTGGGTGACAGAGTGAGACTACAACTCAAAAAAAAAAAAAAAAATCAGGAAGTATGAGTCCACCAACTTTGTTCTTATTTTTCAAGACTATGCTTGAATTTCCATATGAATTTTAGAATCAGTATATCAATTTTTCAAAGAAGCTAGCTGGGATTTTGATAGAAATGGGTTTCCAGTTCCTGGTTCGAAGTCTCCTGAGCGCTAGCTCCACTTCCTCCCCTTGGATTCCCTAAAGCACCCTGGTATCTTTTCCATAAATTCCATCTTTTGCTTAACTAGATTACAGTGTCTTTTTATTTTTTGCAATCAAAATAATGTTGATTTTTTTTTTTTTTGAGTCAGAGTCTCTGTTGCCTAGGCTGGAGAGCAGTGGCAAAATCACAGCTCACCTCAACCTCAACCTCCAGGGCTCAGGCCATCTTTCTGCCTCAGTCTCCCAAGTAGCTAGAACTACAGGTATGCACCACCATGCCCAGCTAATTTTTTTATTTTGTTGTAGAGACAAGTTCTCACTATGCTGTCCAGGCTGGTCTCAAGCTCCTGGGCTCAAGCAATTCTCCCGCCTTGGCCTCCCAGAGTACTGGGATTCCAGGTATGAACCACTGTGCCTGGCTGAATGTTAACCTATAAAATTAGGAATACAGTGATACACACTGTTGCAAACCATCATCCCAGTTCCACCTCCCCTACCCACCGGGGTTCCAATCTCAACACTGGCCCATGCTGCCCACCCTTCACTCTACCCCATAACTGGTTCCCTTCCAGATTACAAATATTATATTTTCCAGTTAAAACACACAAGCCCTCAAAAAATGCTTATGAGGCCGGGCATGGTGGCTCACGCCTATAATCCCTGCACTTTGGGAGGCCGAGGTGAGAGGATTGCCTGAGCTCACGGGTTCGAGACCAGCCTGGGCAACATATTGGCGAGACCTACAATAAATCTAAAAATTAGCTGGGCGTGGTGGCACGTGCATCTGTAGTTCCAGCTACTTGGAAGTCTGAGGCAGAAGGATCACCTGAGCCCAGCAGGTCGAGGCTGCAGTGGCCATGAGTATGCCATTGCAGTCCAGCCTGGGTGACAGAGTAAGACTGCAATTCAAAAAAAAAAAAAAGCTTATGAAATTGACTAGATGTCCCAAGATAGCACCAAAAGAATACTCTCATCCCTCTACCTCCCTTAGTCACTCTGATTCATGCCTAGTATCTCTTTCAATATGCAGGTATGCTCTGGAATGCTCTAGAAAGGCCAGGTATTGCTGTGGCCAATGGACAAAAGATATGGAAACTGCACTGAGGGGGAAGAATTGCCTGAGCCCAAGAGGTCAAGACGGCCATGAGCCATGATCGTCATGATCAGGCCACTGCATTCCAGCCTGGGTGACAGAGTCAGACCTCAACTCTAAAGAAAAAAGAAAAAAAAGATATGGAAATCGAAGCTCAGAGAAGTTAAGTGTCTTGCCCAAGATGACTTTCCCTGAACACTTGACTGCACTGAGGCACACACCCTGCCAAGCCAGCACAGGCACAAGGGCCCACTGTCCTACCTTATCGTTAAGAGGTGCTTTAGAAGACACCTCCTCCCAGCAGTCTTCTGGGACCACTCCTGGCATCAACTCGATAAAGAGCCAGAGAGCTCTCAAAGGACAGGAAGTTAGTCCTCTATCCAAGCCCTGCTCACTGCCCACCCTCACCTTTCTGAGCAAAACAAACCAGAGTGGGAAGCCTCTTATAAGCTCTGATATGCCAACCTTCAAGATTAGCTGTGCTTTGCCCAGAGACCTGTATCCAGGGGATACACAGTCAGTGCTGGCAACTTAATAGCATGACAGAGGGAGACCAAGCAGGAAAACTTTTTCAATGAGATGGGGGAGTGACAACTCAGAGGGGCTACCTCTGAGGAGAGCAGCTCATTGGAGGAATCTTTCATGCCCGAGCTGATTCACATGTGACAAGAGACTATTTTGAGCTAGTGGCCAATGCTTTTTTCCTCCCAGAATCTCCCTCTTTTTCAATTCACTCAACTGGAGCAGGTGGTTCGTCAGTACTCATTGCCCCAAGGGAGGGGTGCAGATGGAAGTAGGCTACACTTGGGCTAAGACTCAAAGGAGAAAGAGATTCAGGATGCAGATGAAATGACCAGGAACACACAGGGAAACGGAGCGAAGGTGGTGAGGGAAGAAAGGTCAAAGGTTCTAGGAGAGGTGTGCCTGTTTAGGGCTTCCTCAGACACACCAGGGGCCACATGGTAAATCAAGGCAGGCAATTCCCAGCCCCTGAGCCTGGTGTGGAAGACTCAGAGAGCCCCAAGGCCAGGCTGTTTAGGATGACCTATGTCTGGTAATAAATGACTCAACGAGCAGCTGACACCACACACACACACACACACACACACACACACACACACACACACACACACAGCCTGGGGGTTTTCAGAGGTCCTAGTAGGTGGGAAATGTTAGAAAGACAGCCTGATAGGAGTGGGACTTCACATAAGACTTAAAGTGATAGAAAATATAATTCTCAGGCCAGGCATGGTGGCTTATATCTGTAATCTCAGCACTTTGGGAAGCCAAAGTGAAAGGATCACTTGAGCCATGGAGTTCGAGACCAGACTGAGCAACATAGCAAGACCTCATCTCTACAAAAACCAAAAAAATTAGCCAGGCAGACTACAAGGTGTGTGCTTGCAGTCCCAGCTAATCGGGAGGCTGAGGCAGAAGGATCCCCCTGAGCCCAGGAGGTTGAGGCTGCAGTGAGCCATGATCACGCCACTGCACTCCAGCCTGGGCAACAGAGTGAGACCTCAACAAGAAAGAAAGAGAGAGAGAAGGATGGAAGGCCAGAGGGAGGGAGGGAGGGAGGAAGAAGGAAGGAAGGAAGGAAGGAAGGAAGGAAGGAAGAAAGGAAGGAAGGAAGAAGGAAATATAATAAAATATAATTCCTTCTCACACTCCTAAGTTTATGGCCTGAAAGTCATACCTTCTGCACACTCCCCTCATTCTGGTCTCTGCTGCTTCCATTCCTGCCTCTGCCTTTCCCCAGACACCCCAGGAATCAAGGGCCTAGTCCAGCCTCCTCCAATCTGGAAGCCCCACAGTCTCAGACAGGAATCCAACAAAAGCAACATCCCCTCTTGTGTTTCCCACAACATGAAGGAACAAGGGCTCCAGAGGAGCTCCAGTCCATCATCATCTTGGAGCTCTACAGAACAGGAAGGGACTACTTACTTGACCTTCAGACCCGCCAGCATGGTCTTGTCGATCCTGCCAACAGAAAAACAAGGACTTCTGTCAGTGCCGAGGTCGAAGACTCCCACAGGACATCTGCCAGGGAGGGTCTACCGGAGTGGCAGGGTTCTGCAGGGGACCACTGCTGCCAGAGCACATCCTCCCCCAGCAGAGGAAGGGAGGACTGCGAATTCTTAGAGGTCTGGGGCTGCACAGAACCCTATGAGAAGGGTACTATTATTCTCCCCATTTTACAGATGAGGAAACTGGGGCTCAGGAAAGTAAAGTCATTGACCCAGTTTAAACCCAGATACCTGACTCCAGACCTGGGGATCTTAAGCACTTTGTATGCAGCCTCCCCTTAATTACTGCTGCCGCCCAAGAGGACTCCAACCCAGTTTCATGGGTCAGTGGCAGGTGGACATTTCCTGGGCCTCTGTTTGGGGATGCAAGCACCCCCAGGACCAGGGACCCTTCTGCCCTAGGTCCATCCAGGGAGGCAGGCCCACTCCTGGGATGGAATCCACAGCAGGTTCCAGGGAGAACTGGCAGGTAGGTTCCATCAGGCACAGGGGCTCAGAGCAGGGAAGATCACGTTTGCTGCAGACTGTCCCCACAGCCAGCTCCTCCGCCCCCAGCCTGTGCTCGCCCTCACTGGAAGAGGAGGCAGCGCTACTGAGCTTCTATTTTTACCCCCTGCATATGCCAGCCCTTATGGCTGGTAAAAAAAGAGGCCCCTCCTCCCCTTCCAGAGACAGAAAGGTGGGCAAGGTAGTATACCCTGTCAGCATCTCCTCTTATCTAGGAGTCATGACCACCATGGTCACCACCAGTGCCACCAGCACCAATGCTGCCACCACAATTGGCACATCATTATGGTGTCACCGTCACAGTTAGTGTCAACAACATGTCACCAACACTACCAGTGTCACCACCAGTGTCACATCACTCTCAGTGTCACGACCTGTGTTACTATCACTATCAGTGTCACCACCAGTGTCAAAATCACTATCAGTGTCACCACCACCTGTGTGACCATCATTATCAGCGTCACCATCACTATCAGTGTCACTAAAATCACCACTGCCTCCAGGATGTTTGAAACCCTGGAAAGGTCTTTCTTTTTTTTTTTTTTTGAGTTGGAGTCTCACTCAGTCGCCCAGACTGGAGTGCAGTAGCCGCTCCCGGCCACTGCAGCCTCGACCTGCTGGGCTCCAGCAATCCTTCCGCCTCCGCCTTCCAAGTAGCTGGAACTACAGGCAAGCGCTACCACACCCGGCTAATTTTTTTTATTTATTGTAGAGATGAGGTCTCGCCAAGTTGCCCAGGCGGGTCTCGAACCTAGGGCTCAGGCAATTCTGGAAAGGTCTTTCAAGTACTCTTGTCTAGCCAGCTCAGTTCTGCCTCAGACTTCCCATACACATGACTACAGGAGAAAAGGAGAGGTATTCGGGCCACATGGTGAAGACACGGAGCTATGCCAGACACCCCAGGTCAGTCTGGAGACGTTGGCTGGGGCAGAATCCATTCACTCCAAGTGAGCCCCCAGCAACTCCTGACCTCAGCTCCCAACAGTAAAGTAAGCTGCACCCAGATCCTGACCCACATCCCTCCCAGTTTCTTCCCCACACTCCCTCCTGGGCCCCCTCCTTGGGCTGGTCCCTGAGGGTCTTGCCCTGGCCCCCACCCCCAGGATGCAAAGGTGGGCCCTTCTCCTCTCCCATTCAATCCATTAGACTCCCAAATCGGACCAGGAGTCGGAACCCCACGTTCTGCTCTAACATTTGTAAGCCAGGGCTACCTAATGGTAACCCTGATGATAAGCCCTCATAGTTTACATTTTCGTTTTTTTTTTATTGAGTTGGAGTCTCACTCTGTCACCCAGACTGGAGTGTTGTAGCATGCTCCCGGCCACTGCAGTCTCGACCTGCTGAGCTCCAGCAATCCTTCCATCTCAGCCTTCCAAGTAGCTGGAACTACAGGCATGTGCTGCCATGCCCGGCTAATTTTTGATTTATTGTAGAGACGAGGTCTCACCAAATTGCCCAGGTGGGTCTCGAACCTGCAGGCTCAGGCAATCCACTCACCTGGGCGTCCCAAAGTGCTGGGATTACAGGCTGAGCCACCAAGCCTGGCCAGTTTACATTTTCTTAAGGAATGTCTTTTAATTCTTACAATATCCCTGTGTGTGGGTTAGATAGAAATCCCCCACTGACACATGGGGAAACTGAGACCCAGAGAGAGGAAGTGTCCCATTCAAGTTCCTCAATAGTCAAGGTGGAATCAGCTCTAGAACCTGGACTCCTGACCTCTACATGGTCAGCCCTGACCACCACACAGCCCGTCAGCATCTTGGGTCATAGTGGCCCCTGTCCCCGGGCCCACATCCACACCTACCCAGCAGCCTGCCCAACAGGATTCCCACGCCTGGGTGTGGTGCTGGGAGGGCGGGGCTTGTGGTTTTGGCAAGGCAGAGATGGGAGAGGGGGAGTGGCTGTGAGGCCAGGCTTTTCCCTTTCAGGAAGCTGAAGTCTGAGGGGTGCTCCTCAGTCCTCTTGCCCATCCCACTCACTCTCATCACCTATTCTGCCCCCTGACACCAGTGGTTACCCACCCTGTATCCAATGGTGCTTTGAAAATCCCATCCCAGCC
Organism: Tarsius wallacei; assembly: GCA_963574415.1. NCBI lineage: Eukaryota > Metazoa > Chordata > Mammalia > Primates > Tarsiidae > Tarsius > Tarsius wallacei. The sequence continues at coordinate 9,000 of CAUYQG010092388.1, forward strand.
GGGTGCAGTAGCTCACGCCTGTAATCCCAGCACTTTAGGAGGCCGAGGCAAGAGGATTGCCTGAGCCCAGGGGTTCAAGACCAGCCTGGGCAACTTGGTGAGACCTCATCTCTACAATAAGTCAAGAAAAATTAGCCAGGCGTGGTGGCACATGCCTGTAGTTCCAGCTACTTGGACAGCTATAGCAGAAGGATCACCTGAGCCCAGCAGATGGAGGCTGCAGTGGCCATGAGCATGCCACTGCACTCCAGCCTGGGCGACAGTGTGAGACTCCTACTCAAAAAAAAATAAAAAAAAGGAAAGAAAATCCCATCTCAGAGACTCTGTTCACTGTTTGGAGGGACCAGGGTTCCAGGAATCTGTGATATCCCCTCTCAGCTGACACACATCCCCAAAAGATGTCCAACTCCAGTCTAGCCCTCTTTCTTGCCATCCCCACCACAAAGTCCTGACATCCCACAAACTCAATGGGCCCTAACCAAACACCTGCTGTGTGCAAAACACCTCACCTCGCCAGTCCACATGCAGCCACTGAGCATGTGTGGTGTGCCAAGCATCCAAGTTGAGTAAGATGGAGCAGGGCCTGCCTTCCTGGAGCCCACAGTCTGGTGGGCACTGTGGTCAGCATACAGGGGAGTCTCTTGGACCTACTAGAGCTCCTCCCCTTGCCCTTCATCTTTTCACACTTCATCTATCCTCCCTCTCACCTGGCCAGGTTCAAACCTCAGACCTGGCTTTGCCACAGGGCTCTGAGGCAGAGAATCTCAAAGCACAGGAATTCATTGGGAATGAAACATGGCTGACACCTGCAATCTTGCAAAGGAAGCTTTCTGATGACAGTCCCTCTGTCTGCTCTACACCTCCCAGAAAAAGGTGAGACCAGCAGGGCACAGTCTCATTGCCTAGGCCCTGCCCTGCAGGAGTCCCAGCCCAGACTCACACACCCCTCCTAGACTGGGAAGAAGACCACTTGGCTGCTTCCCGGACAGCCCACACCCTCAGGACAGCAGCCTCTTGGCCCAGGCATCAGGAAAGGCCTTTGAGCAGGCACAAGGTTACACTGTGCCACCCCGCATTATCTCATCCACACGGTCCCAACTTCACACATGGAGTGCCTATAGTCCCTTCTTGCAGAGGACGATGGCAAAGTGTTTTCAAAGCAGGGAAAGAGAAATAAAAAGCTGCACATGTATGTAAGTGAGGATTTAACCGAGAAGAAAAGCTCATCTCTTCCCTGCCTTCCTGTTTCTCCCACCGCTCTCCCTCGACCTTTATGCTACCCCCACGAGCCCACCATTCTCCACACCAGGACACCCCCGGCCACCCTCCTCCATACTTTCTCCCAGGGTGACAACGGCCTAGGCCCAGAAGCTGAAAGGAAACCGATAATGAAAACCACCAGACTCTGTTCCCCAGCTGAGGAGAAGCTGCCAGCAGCTGGGAACCAGAAACAAACCCTTGACCTCAGTCTCCCCACTTTCTGGGCCCTGGGGAGGAAGGATCATCTCCCTTGTCCCAGACAGAAGCTTAAAGGCAAAAGATGGCCAGAAGGTCGGGCAGGAGGCTGGGGTATAGACCTAGCTGTTCAGGCTCAGACAGAGCAGGAGTGGGCTGGCTGGGGAAGGGAGACATTTGTAAGCAGGCCTGTCCCCTCCTCTCACATCTCTCCCCCCAGAGATCAGGCAGCCCCGAGGTCCAGCAGGCCACAGACTCCCCATGCCAGGTTGTCACAACAAAGGCACAGGAGCACAACACACACACATAGACATGAGCACATACAGATACAGAAGACCAGAGGTGTAGACCAGACTGCTCAGAAACACAGAGTGCACACATGGCCATGCACACAGGCACACACCTCACACATAGTCACATGGACTGGCAGTCACAGTCTCACACACACACACACACACACATACACACATGCCTGCACACAGTCTCAGATGCACACATGTACACATTCACAAATGACCCCAGACATGCATACACATACAAAGGAACCCACCGACACAGACACACACACTCAACTACAGTCACACATGCTCATGCTCCAGCCCGCCCACAGGCAACCAGCTCTGACCTTCTGGCTTCCCTAGCAGACCATTCCCCAAGACAGTGGGGAAAGCTTACAGTCTCTGATGTCCCCACCAGGATCCTGCATCTCTAAGGGCCAGGCGTCTGCAGACCCAGCTCTCAGCAGCCAGTGCGCGCAACAAGACTTCACTTCTAAGTTTGCGCCCACTGTTCCACCACCCTCCCACCTGTCACCCACCATCCGAAGCCCCCAAAGGAGACGCTGCGCTTCCGGCCAAACATGGTTGTGGTACAGAGCCCCGGGTCCCAGCGATGTCCCCGGGGTTGTCAGCAAGAGGGCCTGGTGCGGCAGGGTCAGTGCTGGCGCAGGGCGGCGCGCTCAGCGCAGCACCTCCCTCTTCGCCTGCCCCCAGCCCGAGCTTCCTGTGGGTGAGGCTGCAGGGCCGGGAGGTGTGTCCTGCCCTCCGGGAGGCACCAAGATAGACAGGGGAGGTTGCGGAGGGCAGCTTCCCCACACCCAGAGGAACCCACAGCTCCGGAAGGGGCTCGGCTGGCAGATTGCTCCACAGCCCCAGTTGGCAGCTCGGCCCACATAGCCCTGGCTTCCTGGAACCCAAAGGAGCCCCAGGATTCCCACGACCACCTAGGAGGGAGGGAAAGACCCAGTTGGAAGCCTCAAAGGGCCCTGAACACTGGGGCCCTGAGCACCCATTCCTTGGGGCTGCCTGAGACAGGGACCTTTGCCTGCCTGCTCCAGCGTGGCTCAGCACATGCCAGATAAACCAGCCACACACGTGTAATTGCACCAGCAGACACAGACATAAGTATATGTGCACACACATGGGCACAGGCACAGGGGCACACAGGATGCACACACAGGCATATGTGCGTGGGCATATACATGCAGAGGATACACAGCACATTCATGTCCACACACATTAGACACCTACACAAATGCAGGTTCATATAGACATTAACAGGCATACTTGTCACACCTCTCACATACTTACAACTTCCCACAGACATATGCACACACACGGATGTACACACGTCTCACATGTACATATCACACATTCAGCCTGCACATACACCTATAAGGTGCATTCCCATGTATACATACAAATATGCAAACACAGATCTGTACTTGTCAGGCCCCTCCGAGTATCTAGGTGGAGGTCAGAGCAGTGCTGTGCTTCGTGCAGGCAGTGGCAGGGAGAAGGTGGCATCTATGTGCTAGTATGTTTGTCTTTCCAGCTGAACCATGGGGCTAGTCCTCATCTCTGCACTCACCAGTGCTGCGCCAGGTACACAGCAGGCACTCATTAGTGACAGTCTCTTAGAGGAGTGTGGCATACACACTACAGCAGACACTGAGGTAGGTAGGTACAGACCGGGTGCCAGGCTCCTGCCCCATCCCCAAGCAGTGAAGAGAGGAAAATAAACTGCCCTAGCTGCCACCATTAGCCTCTCTCTCTGGTCAACCCTCCCTGCAGTTTTCTCTCCTGGGTCTACTACTACTCTGAGAGTCAGAGATACCATGCTAAGATGCCAAGGGCCAATGCTAGGCTGCGGGACAAAGGGCACAGGAATTTCTATCTTCTTGACTCCTCTGTAGCAGGCGACACTACAGGGGCCTCAAATGGCCCCATGGGTGGGCTGGGGGAGCAGCTTCAGGGGCCTGGCCCAATGCAAGGCTGGAGGTTGGCTCCCTTCCTCCAAGGCAGCTGATCCCCAGTTGGAGGCCAAAGGCTCTCCCCTACCCCCACCTCTGCCCCTAGAAAGGAAGGATCTTGTGGTCCACTCTCTACAGTTGCTTCAGACTGCTGGCTTCCCCCTGGACGTCCACTCCAGAGAGCCACGTGTGCCTCTCACAACCACCGTACCCACTCTACCCCCAGGAAAGCTCAGTAGGTATTGTGGATACCTAAGGTCCTGCCCATCCTGCCTCCATGTGACCTCCCTCTGAGAAGAACACCTCTGCACTCAGTCCACTGCCATGGTCAGGACTGAGCCCCTGACCAGGCCCGGTCAGCCAGGGTGCCAACTCTCCTGGCTGCAGTGGTTGGTTCAGGAGACCTAAGTAGACTAATAAGACC
>CAUYQG010092394.1:0-20141 GCA_963574415.1 Tarsius wallacei
CAAAACAAACAGTTCTAATTGTGACAGTCGTAGATCTATCATTGCTTACATAGTTAATTATTTTGTTTTTTAGATTCAGGCATTATTTATCTGGTCTAATTTGTCATCAGTTTCATTAAAATAAAAGTTTCGTCTTGGAAGCTGAGGCGGAAGGATCGCCTGAGCCCAGCAGTGCGAGGTTGTGGTAGCCATGAACATGCCACTGCACTCCAGCCTGGGTGACAGAGTTAAGACTCCAACTCAAAAAAAAAATGTTTTGTGCCATATAAAAAATCTTAGCCATCATGTCATCCATTCCCTTCCCCCATCAAGATGAAATAAATAAAGTCTTTCTAAAGTCTGTTTAATTTTTTTTTTTTTTTTGGTTTCCAGTGGTGTTTTATTTATTTTTTATTTTAAAGATATGAGGTATAAGTAAGGATTGAGTACATAAGTGGTTTATGTACAGGTGAAGTTTGGGCCTCTCACTGGACCTCACTTCGTCTGGATTAGAATCAGGCACTCTTACGGAAGACGCACCTTCCCCTGGCAGTGACCCGCTACTGCCATCCCTTTCTTATAAGTATCATGCTAGATGTTTAGGGTCCACTTATGAGTGAGAACATGTGATACTTAGTTCTTTGTTTCTGTGACAGATCACTGAGTATGATAGACTCTAAATCCATTCAAGTTGCTGTAAAGTCCATAATCTTCTCCTTCTATATGGCTGTGTAACATACCATCATGTATATGTACCACGTTTTTTTTTTTATCCAGTTCACTTTCGATGGGCAGCACTGTTGGTTCCATGTTTTTGCTATTGTGAATAGTGCTGCAATAAACATGCGTGTGCAGGCATCCTTTTTGTAGAATGATTTGAGCTCCTCTGGGGGATTGTTAGGTGGTATGGAAGGTCAATTTCTAGTTCTTTTAGAAATCACCACACTGTTTTCCATAGAGGCTGAACAAGTTTGCATTCCCAGAAGCAGTGTAGAAGCATTCCCTTTTTTCCACATCCTCACCTGTATCTGTTGTTTTTTGCTTTATTAATGATGGCCATTCTTCCTGGAGTTAGGTGGTATCAAATGTGGTTTTGATTTGCACTTTTCTGATGATGAGTAAGGCTGAGCACTTTTCCATGTGTGTAATGACTGCCCATATATCTTCTTTTGAGAAGTATCTATTCGTGTCTTTTGCCCACTTTTTAATGGGGCTGTTTTGTTTTTCCTTTCCACATGTTTGAGTTCCTTGTAGATCCTAGATGTTAGGACTTTGTCAGATACACAGTTGGCAAATATTTTTTTCCCATTCTGTGGGCTGTCTCCCTGCTCTCTTGATGGTTTCTTTTGCTTTGCAGAAGTCAGTTTGATGAGGTCCCACTTGTCTATCTTATCTTTTATTACATGGGCACTTGGGGTTTTGATCAGGAATTGTTTGCCAGTTCCAATTTCCATAAGGGCATCTCCTGCATTTTCTAAGATTCTTATAGGTTGAGGTTTTATATTTAGGTCTTTGATCCATTTAGAGTTGATTTTTGTATATGGTGGCATGTAGGGGTCCTGTTTCATTCTTCTGCATGTGATCAGCCAGTTTTCCCAGCACCATTTACTGAAAAGGTTCTCCTCTCCCCAGTGGTTGCTGGTGGAGGCTTTGTCAAAGATGAGTTGGTTGGGAAACTGACATTTTGCTTCTGGAATCTCTATCTGTTCCATTAGTTGATATGCCTGTTCTTCTACCAATATCAGGCAGTTTTGATTATTGCAGGCTTATAATAAAGTTTAAAGTTTGGGAGTGTGATACCTCCTGCTTTGTTTCTTTTGATGAGGATTGTTTTGGCTATTCTAGGCAATTGAAAAAGACAAAACTCTCCTTAAATCATTAGAAGAAGCTAACATCACACTGATACTCAAACTGGGCAAAGACCCAACAAAGAAAGAGAACTACAGGCCTATATCCCTGATGAATATAGATGCGAAAATTCTCAACAAGATTCTAGCTAACACACATCCAACAACACATCTCATAAATTATCCACCATGACCAAGGCTTCATTTCCGAGATGCATGGCTGGTTCAACATCCACAAGACCATAAAAGTAATTAAATACATCAATAGATGTTAAAACAAGAACCACATGATTATATCATCAGACATAGAAAAGACTTTTGACAAAATCCAGCATCCATTCTTGATAAAAATCCTTGAACACCTAGGTATAGGGAAAACATGCCTCAAAATAGTAAGAGCCATCTACGATAAACCCACACTCAACGTATAACTACATGGACAGAAATTGAAAGCATTTGCCCTGAAAACCGGAACAATAACAACAATAACAACAACAACAAACAATTAATCTCTTACTCCTCCTCTTCAACATATTGCTGGAAGTCTTAGCTAGAGTAATCAGACAAGAGAAGGAAATCAGGGGTATCCAAATAGGAGAAGAGGAAATTAAACGAATTGTCTCTTTGTGGACAATATGATCCGATACCTGGAAACCCCAAGGGAATCTGTCAAAAATCTCCTTGCACTGATAAAGGATTATGGCAAAGTCTCAGGGTACAAAATTAACATACAAAAGACAGTCTCATTTTTACACACCAACAACAAACAGGCAGAGAATCAAATAAAAAGTACAATCTCATTCACAATAGTCACAAAAAAAATGAAATACCTTGGGCATCATCCTAACCAGAGAAGTAAAAGATCTTCACAATGAAAACTACAAAACAATGCTCAAAGAAATCAAAGGGGACACAAACAAATGAAAAAATATTCCACGCTCATGAACTGGAAGACTCAACATTATTAAGATGTCTATCATCCTATCCAATGCAATCTACATATTTAACACAATACCCATTAAATTATCATCATCGTTCTTCTCAGACCTGGAAACAACAATACAGAAATTCATATGGAAACAAAAAAAGTCTATTTAATTTTTATTATAGCTGCTCAGAATTTAGTTGAATACCACAAACAAAAACATTGTAAACTGAAACAGTGTCACAATGCATATCACATATGCTTTAAATGTACACAGATTTTGATTAAGTTTGCTCAAAGTTTATCAGGCTTAAAGAATATAATCTTGCAGCCAACAGACACATGAAAAAATGCTCAGCTTCACTAATCATCAGAGAAATGCAAACCAAAACCACACTGAGATACTATCTAACTCCAGTAAGAACAGCCATCATTAATAAAACAAAAAACAACAGATGCTGGCGAGGATGTGGAGAAAAGGGAACACTTCTACACTGTTGGAGTATAAACTAGTTCAACCTCTATGGAAAACAGTATGGCGATTCCTAAAAGAACTAGAAATTGACCTGCCATATGACCCAGCAATCCCCCTTTTGGGAATATACCTGTAGGAACTTAAATCACTCTACAAAAAAGATACCTGCACTGCATGTTTATTGCAGCATTATTTACAGTGGAAAAAACATGGAACCAACCATGCTGCCCATCGAAACTGGACTTGATCAAAAAAATGTGGTACATGCAAATGATGGAATATTATGCAGCCATAAAGAAGGACAAAATTATGGACTTTGCAGCAACTTGGATGGATTTAGAGTCTATAATACTTAGTGATTTATCACAGAAATGAAGAAATGAATTCCATATGTTCTTACTCATAAGCAGACCCTGAACATTAACCGTAATACAGTAAAAAAGGGATTGGCAGTAGGTGGAAACTGCCAGGGGCAGGGGGTGGGACATATAACATCAGTAAGGGTACCTGATCTCAAACCAGGTGAAGTGGTGACCAAAGGCTGCAGTGGCTGAGAGCACAGAACTGCACTCCAGCCTGGGCAACAGAGTGAGATTCTAACTCAAAAAAAAATTTACCTGTATGATGACCACTAATCCTCAATCTTTAAAATTACCCTACATCTTTAAAATTAAACATGTTTTAAAAAAAGAATACAATCTTAAAGAAAAGAATTAGATACCAATTTTCATTGATCACATGGGACAAGATGAAAGAATAAAATGATACACATCATCTGTAAGACAATACAAAAATAGTTATCAGAAGCTCAAAAATGGGCCTACTCTTTGGATTAGGAATTCAAATTCTAGAAATTTAACCTAAGTTGATAAGCATAGGTATACCAAAAGATGTGATCTAAAAGAATGTTCCCTGAATAAAAACAAAACAAAAGTATAGATAACTTAAATATCCATCAAGAGGATATCAGCTAATTAGATTATGGTTTATCAGTACAACAGAATATTGTACAAATATTAAGTCAGTCGTATATATATTTCTTGATTAAAACACCTTTAATATAAAAAGACACACACAAAATTTAAGTTTGGGGAAATGTGTTCCCAAATTTAAACATGGTTATACTAATTATAGTTTATAATTTTCTTCTTTATAGTTTTCTGTATTATCTGAAAAAAAAGGTAAAGGCTTATAATAATTCTAAAAATACCATACTATGTATATGCTAAGGGAATATTTACTTAATAATATGTCATTAAAGACAAAAATGTTACTTTAATAAACAAGTTAGGAAACTACATCATGAACATAAATATGTTTTGATTAATTATAACTTTAAAAAGGGAGAGAGGGAACAGACCCAAAATCTCAAAATGATTTAATAAAGACTACAATCATTTATTTAAGCCTAAATGCAATGTCCTTTAGATCATTATGACAAAACACATAACAGGAAAATTTTCATTTAGCATTTATAGCCGATAGTAGTGCTCCTTTAGAAATGTAGAAAAATAAGGCTGGGCATGGTGGCTCAGCCTGTAATCCCAGTGCTTTGGGAAGTCGAGGCAAGAGGATTGCTTGAGCCTGGGGGTTCGATTCCTGCCTGGGTAACTTGGTGAGACTTTGTCTCTATAATAAGTCACAAAAACCAGCCAGGTGTGGTGGCGTGCATCTGTAGTTCCAGCTACTTGGAAGGTTGAGGCAGAAGGATCACCTGAGCCCAGTAGGTCAAGGCTGCAGTGGCTGAGAGCATAGAACTGCACTCCAGCGTGGGCAACAGAGTGAAACTCCAACTCAAAAAAAAAAAAAAAGAAAGAAAGAAATGTCGAAAAGTATAAATTTAAAATGTCCTAGCTATGTTTACTATGTATGCAAAACAATTGAAATCAAGTAATCCATGTTACATCTGTTGTGCCTGTGAATGCACTATTACACAATCACGACTTGCCTAACATCTTAGTCAACATTGGACTGCATATATACAAGGTGGTCTTAAAAGATTACTATACGAAATTTTTGCAGTACCTTTTCTATGTTTAGATACACAAATACCATTGTGTTACAATTGCCTACAGCATTTAATACAGTAACACGCTGTACGAATTTGTAGTCTGGGAGCGATAGACTATACCATGCAGTCTAGGTGTGCAGTAGGCTGTACCATCTCGACTTGTATATGTACCCTCTAGGATGTTTAAACAACAATGAACTCATCTAACGATGCATCTCTCAGAACATATCCCTGTTGGTAAGTGTTGCATAGTTACACAAGTAAAACATTAGAGAAGGCTTTTCATACTACTTACAAAAAAAAGCCCTGGGCCAGTGGCTTTCCAGCAGAAATCTACAAAACATACAAGAAGGAACTGATACCAATCCTACCGAAAGTATTTCAGGCAATTAAGAAAGATGGAATTCTCACCAAATAATTTTATGAAGCTAACATCGCAATGATACCCAAACCAGGTAAAGATTCAACGAAGAAAGAGAACTCCAGGCCAATATCCTTGATGAACATAGCTGCTAACACTCTCAACAAGATCGTAAAAACCAGATCCAACAACACATCTCAATAATCATCCACCACGACCAAGTAGGGTTCATCCCCGAGATGCAGGGCTGCTTCAACATTTGCAAGACCATAAACATAATTAAATATATCAACAGATGTAAAAACAAAAACCACATGATTATATCATAAGATGTGGAAAATGCTTTTGATAAAATCCAGTACCCCTTCTTGATAAAAACCCTAGAAAATCTCAAAATAGTAAGAGCCATCTATGAGAAGCCCACAACCAGCATACTGCTAAACAGACAAATTGGAACCACTTGTCCCGAAAACTGGAACAAGACAAGGATGCCAACTCTCACCCCTCCTTTTCAACATAGTTTTGGAAGTCCTAGCAAGAGAAGGCTTTTCATAAAACAGTATTTTGTTCTAAAAGTGTGTAAATAATAAGAATACTAACTAGCTGTTGAATTTGTACCATGGATAGAACAGTGTACTCAAAGCACTGTACACATCATATTTCATTTAGTCCTCCCTATTATTCTCTATAACAGGTCCTACTCTGAGCTGCATTTTACTCATGCAAAAACTGAAAAACAGAGAAGTTAGCATACAGTCAGTGAGAAATCAAGCAAGGATTTAAATAAAGCTGGGCAGGTTGACTTTCCTGAATCTACGTGTTCATAACAAGTGACACCCTAGATTAAGTACTTCAGCCACACTAGTCTCCACTAAACATGCAAACCTTCAGAGTGGACTAGAAATGCTGTATAAATAATGAAGAAACAATAAAACAGAGCAACCCAATGAATTTCCAGCTCACAAATCATGCCTTGTGCCTGCAAAAGCTGAAAAAATGTATTTTTTATATATAATATAATATAATATATTATATATATTGACATATATTGTCTTTAATGATCTAGATTTGATTTCAAATAGCATCCTCATAAAATATACTTACAAATGTTTCCAGTAATGCATTTGTTATTATTTGAATGATGTCTTCCGCATTGGTGCTAGCTAGTGGAATGCTCTCTATTTTGCCTTCTTTGTGTCTGGCAAGTAGCAGGGCTGGAAGAGTTGCAGCATGTTTATTTGACCTGTGAAGAAACACAGTACTAAAATTCACAACCAAAATACAGCAAGACATCAAAAACATGAAAAATAAGGCCAGGAGGCTACAGTGGGAGGCAGTAAATGGGAAACCCTACTACTAAGGGAAAAATGAACTCAACTTCCAGACAAACTTATCTTTTTGTTATGACAAACTTATCTTCTATGTGTGGCTACCTGAAGAAATTCAGGAGCCTTGGCAACCAAGATTAAAAGAAGGCCAGATAATCTAGCCAGATTTATATATATATATGTGTGTGTATATATATATAAATAAAAGGTACTCACAAGAATATGTCTAAATAGGATTGGAACACACATAATGGTTCTCAATCTTTTGGGACTACTGACCACATTGCTGAATAAGAAGATGAGCATTTATGAGAAACTGACTTACTTTTTGCCAGGCATTATACCAGGAATTTTAGTTATGTCTTTTTTTTTTGAGTTGGAGTCTCACTCTGTCGCCCAGACTGGAGTGCAGTGGCTGCTCCCAGCCACCGCAGCCTCGACCTGCTGGGCTCCGGCGATCCTTCCACCTCAGTCTTACAAGTAGCTGGAATTACAGGCATGCGCTACCACACCTGGCTAATTTTTTTTTTGATTTGTAGAGATGAGGTCTTGCCAAGTTACCCAGGTGGGTCTCGAACCTGCAGGCTCAGGCAATCCACTCACCTCAGCCTCCCCAAGCGAGGGATTACAGGCTGAGCCACCGAGCCTGGCTAATTTTTTGATTTATTGTAGAGATGAGGGCTCGCCAAGTTGCCCAGGCGGGTCTCGAACGCGCGGGCTCAGGCAATTCACTCACCTCAGCCTCCCAAAGCGCAGGATTACAGGCTGAACCACCGAGCCCGGCCTAGTTATGTCTTTATTTAACCCTCAAACCAATCCTATGAAGTAGTCATTATCATCTCACTTCACAGATGAGGAAGCGGGACTCAGACTCTGTAAATAGCCGACACAGACTTCAAATGAGGTGGTCCTGACATAGATTCTGCGCTTTCTCCACTGAAACAAGGCAAAAACACCATACTTTCCTGCTACCCACACAGCTACTTTTGCTAACTAAACCTAAAAAAAAAATTCTCTACATTAAATAGGAAGAATGCTTTATGTGAAATTACTGGTGAGTTAGTCATATGTAATAACTTACCTCATACCAGAACAAAGTATACATATTGTAAGATTATAAGCATCAGTGGAGAATTCAGTCTTCAAATCACCTAGAGAAGCCACTTAGCTAACCAGCTGGTAATAAACAAAACACACTCTGAAAACTACTGGTCTAGCTCTTTGGTTTTTTGTTTGTTTGTTTTAAGTTGGAGTCTCACTCTGTCATCCAGGATGGAGGGCAGTGGCATGCTCCCAGCCACCGCAGCCTCAACCTGCTGGGCTCTGGCGATCCTTCCACCTCAGCCTTCCAAGTAGCTAGAACTACAGGCATGTGCCACCATGCCCAGCTAATTTTTTGATTTATTGTAGAGATGAGGGTTCGCCAAGTTGCCCAGGCTGGTATCGAACCCGCGGGCTTAGGCAATCCTCCCACCTTGGCCTCCCAAAGTGCTGGGATTATAGGCATGAGCCACCATGCCCGGCCTTTTAGAGGTTTGTTTTTTTTTTTTTGAGTTGGAGTCTCACTCTGTCGCCCAGACTGGAGTGCAGCGGCACACTCCCAGCCACTGCGGCCTCAACCAGCTGGGCTCCGGTGATCCCTCCGCCTCAGCCTTACAAGTAGCCAGAACTACAGGCCTGCGTTACTGCCGGGCTAATTTTTGGTTTATTGTAGAGATGAGGTCTCGCCAAGTTGCCTGGGTGGGTCTTGAACCCACGGGCTCAGGCAATCCACTTGCCTCAGCCTCCCAAAGATTATAGGCTGTGCCGCCGAACCTGGCCGGTCTAGCTCTTTGGACCACAGCTAAATGCACAGGGATACAGAGTAGAAGATAGTGGGAGACTATCCACTGTCCGATGGATAGGGCTCACATTTCCTAGTTTAGTATTTACTTTTTAAAACTCACTGATTTCACGGATATCACAAATGACATGGATATCACAGATAAAACAAAAGCTTGATCATTAACAGCATGTGTCACCAGCGTTCAAGATGAAAGATTTAAGCTGAGAAATCACAATTAGAATAAGATAAACAGAAGGTAGGAAAGACAAACTACCAGGCTTACTGAGGTAAGTCCACTTGCACCAGAAAATAGCCAAGGATATAGAATGTGTTATGTACTAACAATAATCTCCAAATCTGCAGGTCAGTCCTTCATTCTACAGCAACTTAAATATTTTGGTAGTTCTACAGATAAAGCAACTTAAGTGGCAAAAAAAACTACTGATTTTAAAAATATAAACCTTGGTGGCAAAAAAACCAAATGCTCAAGAGTTTAGAATTCTCCAAAGATTATGACAATTTAGAGAACCAAAATTGAGGGAAAGAAAACTCAAAGAGGAAAATTTTTATAGGGATGATAAATTATGAATCCAAGACTGTCCCCATAGGGACTTTGACTTACAGTAAAATAATATCCAAAGAACCTAAATATCCTGGTACATCCCAGATCTTCCAGAAGAAAATTAAAAATTAAGGTGTGTTGCTGCCCTCTCTTCCAGAAGTCATCAGCTGTGTAACGGCAAGCAACACCTTATATTGCATAACATCTTCCTCCCTAAAATTAAAAGAGCAATAAACTCACAGTATCAAAACATCTTCTTTAGAATAAATTCCAGTGATAACGTATCCTTTTAGGTAGTTTCCAGCTTTAGTGAAGTCTTCTTTTGCTATAAATACAAAGATAAAACAAAAATCTGAAACCTTCTAAATTATGCATGAAGAAATTAATAGGTGATCATACTTCACTGATTACAAATGTAAACATTTAAGTGCACACAACTTACAGAATTTAGTGGTTCTAAATTAAATTTATGCTCTTTACGAAATTTGACTACTAAAGAAATGTAGATTGATGAAATACAACTAGGGTTTCCTAAACAAATGAACTCTAAATGTAATTTATAAGATTTACAGCACCCTAATCATACAGAGTTCCTGAAGGATATTTGGTGCCTTTTAATTTGTTCCTAAGGAAGGGCAAATGGAAACTTGTCTCATATGCAGCCTGAAAAGAGCAACAGGTATGTAAAACGATGTGCACGATGGCAACACAAAATCTAAAAGTGCCTATAGCACACACAGACATAAAGATAGGAGCAGCCGCTGGGGCTCCTACAGGGAGGAGGGAGGGGCAGGCGGGAAAACGATCCACTGGGTACCAGGTGCACCATTTGGGTGATGGACTTAACAGAAGCCCAAACCTCACCATCATGCAATGTACTCATGTAACAAATCTGCACTTGCACCCACTTAAATCTACAATTTTTAAAATATGCATAAAAAACAGAAGTAGTGTTTGCCTGATTTGAGTAGCTGGCTACCTTTCATTGGTCAAGACTTGGTGATTAGTGTAAGAATAGGTTATAGTTTATAGTCTGTTTACACATCTAGTTAGGTTCACTATGTATGAAGAAACCTTTAGGTTGAATTTAATATATTTAAGGAAGCAGCTTTAGACTAAATTTAATTTCACAATAGTTAGCTTTTGTTAGTAAAACACATATTTATATAAAATGTTAATTCATAATAGCCTTTTATCATTATCTGTTCTCTCATTCAATAGATGTTGATAGTCCAGTGACTAACATATAAGTGCTGCAAAAACAAACAAACAAAAACCAAACAAACTAAAAGAAGTAAAGAGAAACTAATACCTAACTGACAAGGTTGGGAACACTCAATCCAGTGAAAATGATAAAGTATTGTATCTAGGATACATCACTTTGGTATACCAGCACTACCTTTATATAATTTAACATTATGCTTTTGAGTTTTGTTGAGAGATGACTACATGTACATTTGATCATCAATTGTGTAATAACGTGATCAATAATACTGTTTCTTATATGTTGACGCCCTATATAAAAAACAGTATGAAAAATTTACCTCAGTATTCACAGTCAGGAAAAAGTTTTCTCTGTGGATGAATTAGCATCCCAACTTGTATGTTACAATTTATTATATAATGATAATTGACAAAAACCTCATCTTTCTGTACAACTGGATTGCTTAGGGCCAAGTTTTATGATCAATTGCAGTGTTTTCTAGACTCCTTACTTACTAACAGCTGCTTACTGTTAGTCCTATACTCTACTATCTTATGGCTTAACTTTTATCCTTGTTTTAATAATTTATCATATTTGTGCTTTTAATTAACTGAAGACTTAAATTCTTCTTGGAAGGAGATCTAGTGTAAAAGATAAACGAGAACGTCAGAGCACCATGCACCTAAGATACACAGAATACAAAGTCAGCAGTGTAAGCAGAAACATTAGAGAAGGAAGATGAAGGAATAAAACACTGACACAAATTCATTCACAATTTTTCATTAATTTTTTTTCATTAGAAAGCTATACTCCCTAGGATTTTGCCTTCAAAGATGGTTAAGTCATAAGGTATACATTAATATTCTTATTATTTCTTTTAAATGTTCCTTTGGCTTTTATTTCTAAAACTTTTGAAAACAGAGTAGAGAAAACTTGCTAGACATCAATGTGTGCAAAGCAAAATTTAGTAAGTAGTTAACAGAATTTACTATATAAGCATATTGCTAGACAATGGTATCCTATTCCCATACAAATATTCTTAAAATACTTCATTCAGAATTTGAAATTCATCTCAAGGGAAAGAAAAATAAGAAGAGGGAGGCTTGTTGGATAAATGAGAAGAGTTAGCATAGTGAAAAACATTACGAGTTTTGTTACCAATTCAAGAAGTCACCCATACGCAAGGCAAAAAATAATATTCTCAGAAACACTATTGGTCAGAAAAACACCCTGTGTGTACCCTTCCTTGAAATGTTACTGAAAGACACATTCCTAAGAAAAAAGACGTGATATTAAAAGAACACAACAGTTTATGATGCAATGTAAGACTTGCAAAGTAAAAATAATTGTTATAAGCACATCAAAGTTGAATGCAAAAACATTAATTTAAAATGTATCAAAAATAAGATGAATTAATATATGAATAGACACACATGTATGTTCTAAAGCAAATACAGCAAAATGCTAATGGCAGAAGGTAGGTGGTGAGTATATGGGTGTTCGTTGTAAACGTTTTTCAATTTTGCAGCAATATTCCAACCTAATAGAACTTTGAGAAAGTTAACGCAAAAATTTGTGAAAGATAAATATGTAATGCAAAAAAAAAAAAAAAAAGCTCAGCAATAATGATTATCTGAGTCCATAATAAGAGACCACAAAGTGTTTCATAGAGCATACAGTAAAAAAAACCCGTACAAGACATTAAAAGTATCTTCCACAGGAAGGAATCAAATCACTGAAATGGTTCTTGTTTTTCTTTTTTGGTGAATTCAACAGCTGATGAAATGGTCTGTAACTTTATAGGTTCAATTTTTTTTTTTTAAGAACATCTTTTCTGTCCTGAGGAAACTACAAACAAAAGAAGCATGCTTCATATTTCAAAAATAAAAACAAATAACTAAAGAAACACCAGTGAAGCATAAAATAGCAGATAGCCAAATCAGCTAAGATAATAAATATAAACAGTTAATGTTCAACTAGAAAAATCAATAGTCAAAAATAAAAGAAAATGTAAAGACAAAAAGACAAGATTTGACCAATTATATATTTAACTTGTATGATAAAACTCATAGAATAAGTATCAGTAGGTAAAGTGAATAAAATAGAAAATATTTGAACATATATATATATATATATACATACATACATGTAGATATGGATTTACTATTGTGATGGTGAAATCACATGTAAGTCGAGAGAAAAAAAGAACAAGTATTAAGTGTTTTGAAAAAAACAAGTTGGCCCCTAACATCATCCCATGTGCTGAAATAACTAAATGGATAAAAACTTTAAAAAAAGAAATGAAAAAAAAAATCAAAGGACACAGTCAATATAGTTAAAGGCAACCTACAGAATGGGAGAAAATATTTGTAAATCAAGTCTTAGTAAAGGGTTAACATCCAGAATACACAAAGAACTCCTGCAATCAACAACAAAAAATATAAGTAATCCTACTAAAAACGTGGAAAGAACTTGAATAGACATTTCTCGAAAGAAGATACACAAATGGCCAACAAGCATAATAAAAAGATGCTCAACATCACTGATTATTAGGAAAATGCAAATTTAAACCACAATGAGTTATCACCTCACACCCATTAGGACAGATACTATCAAAATAATAGTAAGTATTGGAAAGGAGGTTGAAGAAACTCTTGTATGCTCTTGCTAGGAATATAAACCAGTGTAGGCAGCATAGAAAATAATATTGTGATTCCTCAAAAAATTAAAAAGAGAATTACCACATGACCCAGAAATTCTACTTCTGGGTATATATATCCAAAAGAATTGAAAGCCAAGTCCCAAAGCGTGATTTACACAACCATGCCCACAGCAGCATTACTCACAGCAGCCTATAAGCAAGCCAAATGCCTGTCGCTGGATAAATAAAATGCAGTACATACATACAATGGAATATTATTTGGTCTTAGAATGGAAGGAAATTCTGACACATGTACAACACAGATGAACCTTAAGGACATTATACTAATTAAAATAAGTCGGTCAGAAAAAGGCCAGTCCCACAGGATTCCATTTATATGAGGTACCCAGAGCAGTCAGATTCATATAAACTGAAAGTACACTGGTGGTTACCAGGACCTGGGAGGAAGGGAAAATGGAGAGTTGTTGTTGAAGTTTCAGTTTTGCAAGATGAAAAACTTCTGGAGATGTGTTGTACAACAATGTGAACACTCTTAATACTGGCTAAATAGACACTTAAAAATGGTTAAGATGATAAAGAATGTTCTTCACATACAGGAAAAAACCCACAAATATTGTGTGTAAATAGTTACATAAATTATAGTACATATACTATAATACAGTATATTCATTCAATTAAATATTATGTAGCCATAATGTTTATGAAAAAGATCAATCACATGGAAAACATACACCAAAGTAATATTAAAGAAAAAGAAAAAGATACTAACCTAGATACACAGTTTTAGCCCAATTACATTAAAACATACATAAATATAGAACACACAGAAAAAAGATGGAAGAAATTACATCAAAATTCAGCAGCATGTATATTCTGAAAAACTAGATTACATATTTTTTTCTTCAAACTTCTGTGTTTTTGAAATACTCTACAATTTAAAAAGACACTCTTTAAAAAAAGCTAGAAAGCAATGAGTGTTTAACTATACACTGTATAGATCAAAAGCTCAATTCTACTTACCTGTTGTCATGGTTGGACTAATTAGTCCTAGTACTGACACACTAGAATAGGAGATCAGGTCTTTATATAGTTCCCCATTTAAATATTCTTCTGCTTCTTGAGTCGAGGCTATGTTCACTGGATATGAAATCCTGTTGCTGGATGAATACATAACTATATTAAAAATTAATTTTTAAAAATACTTTTTTCAGTTTGGAAAATTCTGAACCTAGCAAACAATATTTTACATAGGACAAATATCTGATAAAATACAGATAATCAAATATTCTTTAAAAATAGCTTCATTAAACAAAATTATTATCTCCCCAAAAGTGATGGAATGTACATAGAATCTCCTTATCACTATTGATTTTGTGATCTCAATGCTAGTAGCCTCCTTAGCCTATGTAAAGCATGTCAACAAATTATGAGAATTAGAACTTCTACAAAGCTAAACATTGAGAAACCTTATAGTAAAGCTGAATACTTACAGCTGGATAAATTTTAGGAGACTGTCACTGCCTAGCATACCAGCATAAGATACTGGGTTCTCGCCTTTCTTGTACATCTTTACAACAGGAAATGCAGTCACATTTTGCTGAGTACATACATCAGACCAATCTGCACAGTTTACTCTAGTAAGAAGCATACTGGATGTGCCTAAATAAAAGGAAAATGCACATTTTGTAATCATTAATATAGAAAACTCATTTGCTTAGGATTTTCAATATTTTCCTGTCCTATTCTTATTTAAGCTCTCAGCATGAGACACCTCTGCTTACATTCCATTCCCTTGATCTTTGAAGCACCTTACCTTACTGGCTTTTCCCCACTGCTCTAGCTTCTTTTTTTCGCCCCATTTTGCAAGTTCTTCTGCCCTCAGGGTTGAGAGTTCCTCAAGGCTCGGTTTAAGCTTCCTCTGTTCTGACTGTACACTCTCTTCCTAGAAAACCTCAATAGCGATCAACAATCTAATGAATTCTAAATGAATGTCTTTGGCCCAGACTCCTCCTTGACGCTCCAGATGTACTGCCTTTTGTTTTCTCCTGAATGGAAGCATCTTCAAAGTCATCATGTCTAAAACCCAATATGATTTGCTTCCTGTGTACGTTGCTGAATGTTGCCATTCTTGTGCAACTCAGAAAGGAAAGCATCATCTTCCATGTTTCCGCAATCCTAAGCTCCCCATGTCTAATTCATCAGCATGTTTTTTCAATTTTACCACCTAAGTTTTAAATATCTCTATTTAACATTCATTTCTGTTTACTGCCACTACTCTAGCCACCATTTCTGCTGGAACACCACAATAGGCTTCCAATTCAGTTCCTTGATTTCAATGTCTCTACACTAATGCTAGAGACAGCTTTTCAAAACTCACTTCTGTTTTGGAATCGGCCCACTCCCACCAACCTCTGCAGAGTCAGGTCTTTCTCACTGGGTGTGACTACACTGATCTGCATCTGGCTCCTTTGATATAAGTTCTTATAGAACCATGCTCCTTTCCATATCTCCTTATATAACTATGTACTCATTTGTGTGATTATCTGATGAAGGTCTGTCTCTACCACGAGAGCTCCTTGAGAGCAGGGACTGTGTCTGTTTACTCATCACTGGTTTTCTGGCATCTAGAACACCTTAAACATGCACGTGAATAAATGACACCTGTGAAATTCATCTAGGACTTCAGCTTCCTATGCTGTTTAAATATTTTTTTCAGCCTAAGAAAACACATAGAACCTCAAACAGAAGTTCCTACTTGCTCTATAATAAAAGATGTAAAGTTCTCTAAAATATGTATATTAGTGTGGGGAAAAAGATCAAACACTAAATAAAACAAGTACCATACAACTCAGCTATCAAAAGAATAAATTCTAATAAAAAGTTGTAATGTCATATTAGATCAAAGAAAGAATCATTATATATCAATTTAGGATATAATCTAAATGTAACCTAACGATATTAAATTAAAATTGTGATTAAAACTGTAAAATGTGATATTTTATCATCAAAAGTTTTTAATAGTGCAAATTATATTTTTAAAAATTATTGATTAGTTCTCATAGATGAAATAACTTATCACTTTAGATTTCGTGTTAACTAATAGTTCGATAATGCAGGCAGGATCTAGTCTGTCTTATTCATCACTATATATCTACTGGGTAGTACAATGTCTGTTGCATAGTATGTACTCAATAAAATGCACAGAATGCACACAGAGATTTCTTCATAAACAAATCAAAAATTTTTACATTAATGGATATAAATACCTGAATAGTTTGTGAGCGTATAAACAAATATAAATCCTATTCCTTCCACAATCCCACCTGCTAAATGGCTTCTCTACCAAAGTTTTCTTTTTTCTTTTAATTTTTTATTCTAAAGACGTGGGATACAATTCAGGATGACGTATACAAATGTTCATTATGCAGGTACCATTGTTGATGAGGTGTGCTCCGCTCCCCGGCAGTTTCCCACTACTGCCAATCCCTTTCTTACAGTATTACAATAGCTTTTCAAGGTCTGCTTATGAGTGAGAACCCATGATACTCGGTTGTTTGTTTCTGTGATAGATCACTCATTATGAAGCTTCTATGTCCATCCAAGTTGCTGTGAAGTTCATAATTTTGTCCTTCTTTTTGCTGTGTAATATTCCATTGTGTATATGTAACACATTTTTTGGATCCAGTCCTCTTTTGATGGGCAGCACAGTTTGTTCCATGTTTTTTCTATTGTAAATAATGCTGCAATAAACATGTGTGTGCAAGTAGCTTTTACCCAAAGTTTTCTTATCCTTTAATCATTTCATCTGGTGATGCTTATTTATACAAAGTACTGCCATCCAAATATGGAATATATTGCTCTTAAAGCTGCAGTTCTTTCCCTTCAATAAGCATCTTCAGCATGTCTAATACTGCTAAAAATGTTATTCCTTTGTCTCTACAGTTGAAAAGACAAACTTTAATGTTTTCTTTAAAACTGGAAAAATAATACTGATATACGTCATTAGAAGTTACAACTACTCATATTGAAGTTACCAATTGAAAATTTAATTTTCTTTCTTGAAAAATGATTTCAATATTAACTCATGTTTCAACTAGAATAGTCTAATGTTTTAAGATGCCTACAGTATTACATCCCATATACTTTATTTCAAAAAGATTCCCAATGTAAAGGGAAAAAATAGATTCTTGCAGATACAGATACGACGTAAGTATAAAAATTTGATATTTGCTGCCACCTTGTGACTGAGTAAAAAAGACTCTTCATTGTCTTTGAGAAGAAAAATTGCTTTTTCCCACAGTCAACGTGAAAGACAGATTATAGAACTTATGCCCAAAGTGTTACAATATTTTCCTAATTTACAATGTTATATTATAGGCTGCAGCACAAACAGAAAACACTATAATTACATACACTGTGCATTTTGACATTAAGCCCCTGAACTTCCAAAAGTGTCTATTTATCTGATAACTAGTTATTAACACAATTGTTATTCATAAAGAACACAGTGAATGAAAAGGAAAGCAAGTTTTGGGTTGATTATCTGCTTTTTAATTCTAAAAACACATAGAACTCAGATCCCTTGCATTGTAGTCTATTTTTTAAATCATTAAAAGAGAAGAAAGTAAGGGAATCTTTTTCCATTATCATCTGGTGTTGACCAAATGAGTTCAGGGGGTGATCATTAACTCTATTATTTAGGGATAGTATCAAATTACTATTTCATCATGGCTTATATATTTTTCTCTTTTTCTTTTCTTCTAATTATTTGCCAAAGAGGCTAGAGAATATAAAAGAAGAAACCTAAATTTGTCCATATACTCCAACTGCAAAGGAAAATCTGAAAGCAAATAACAGGGTTTGCTTTTTAAAAAATGATTAGGGATCATACTATGTACAGATTTAAGTATCCCTTCACTCAATAATAAGATTATCAAAAGTTGGATCAAATGTGGTTGGGAAATAAAAAGAATGGTTCACTTAGGGTTGAATTTCTAGCATCAATTTCTTGAGCTCACAAAAGCCTCAATGTATAAATTGTACAATTTATAAGTACAACAATATGTAAGTTGTATATTAGCATCCATTTTCCATTAAATGAAAACAAATTATGAAGTTCTACTATATTAGCTTATTCATCTATTCAAAAATGATTAAAAATCAGATATTTTGCAATTTAAGTCAAAATATGCCAAGTTCAGTAAGCTGATATAAGACACACTATCTACCCATAAGGAACTTGCAAAACAATGAAAGAGACTATAAGCTAGTGTCCCCAAAATTAAATGGTAGATATGTAATCAGGAATATGCCTGTTTAACCATAATATCTTCTATTTACAAGATAAACAGTAGGAGAAAATGATATTACAGATACAAAGCATGGTACATTCTGTCTTATTCAAATGACTAAAACACTGTGGACACCTAATCCATCATCATCTCTGTCTTATTAACAGGCCTCCCTACTTCTTCCTATTTCTTTGCTGAGATGATAGAATAGACATTATGAGTTAAAGTTCATTCCTTGGATTCGTATTTGCCTACAATTGGATCCGGTTTCGGAGGATAGTTTTTAAAAGATCTAGTCCATGAGAAGTTAACTAACTTCAAAAACACTGGGATCTTTCATCTCTCATTAGAGTGTGAGACTGGGTTTTATCTGCCAAATTTTTATTCCCAGCATTTAATAGTAATTAGCATAGAGCAGGCACTCAAAAAATGGTCGCTGAAAGACTGAATTCGGCCAAAAGATTCCTGAATTAACTGTGTAGTCACAAGTACGTAATATATAAGTTTTCTACTTTCTATTATAAACAGTTCCATGAAGACAAATCTTAGTGAATGCTTCTGGACACTTTCGAAACTCTTGGCTCATTAACAACCTTGGAGATACACAAACATAATAACCTGAAATTTTATGTTATATAGCTTTCTACCTCTTTAACATGACATAGTTTTACAAATAGCTACAGCTCAGAATCAGGAAAATAAGCATGCATACCATAGTACAATACCTTTCAATTTAATTGCCACATCAATATAGGACTGCAAAAATGCCATGGATACTGCTTGCCCTACATGAAAAAAAAAATTCAACAAAATACATGTGTATCTCCAAAGCACACACACCTAGATATAACAAACATATAGATTTATGGGGTTTCCCAAAATTGTTATTTTTTAATGAGAAGTATCTTAGTCTACAGCCCTCAATAAGGTCCAAACATTTAAAGGCAAACAACTTTCTGCATTTGTACTGCAAGGAATATAGCTGAATGGCTATTATTTGAAGATAAAAGCAATATATTTACTGCAAATCTTTAAGAACTGTTAACACATTAAAAACCATTGGCTTGAATAAAAGTTTATAAAAATTAACATCTAGTTTAATCACTAACCTTTAATTTTTACATTTTTTATTTTAAAGATGTGGAGTACAATTCAGGATTAGGTACATAAGCGGTCATCATACAGGTGAAGTTTGGGCTTCCCTTTGGTCCTCACTTAGCCTGGTTTGGGATGAGGTGCCCTTATTGATGCTATGTGCCAACTCCCCCCCCCCAAACTCCCTGGCAGTGTCCTGCTACTGCCAATCCCTTGCTTGTAGTGTTATGATAAATGTTATGAGTGAGAACATGGGGACTCAGTTCTTTGTTTCTGTGATAGATCACTGAGTAATTAGCCTTTAAGCTGTAAGTCACATATAAACCAGTTGTACAATCCCAGAACCAGTTAGAAGTGAATGCCTCAATGTGTGTAGACAACCTGAGACATATATGAAAGCTATGTAATTTTTACAACATGTGATCTGCAGAATGCAAAATTAAATCTGTGTACTTTTAGATGTCCTAGTATGTAATACAGACAGTTTCTTCTAAAGGCTCCTACTCACACCCGGCATAGAAGAGCACTATGCTGTCAGAAGCCATGACTGTTGCATTAAATGTCTCCTCTGTTAGT
>CAUYQG010092396.1:0-15095 GCA_963574415.1 Tarsius wallacei
TTCACCCTTTCCTCCTCCTTCCACGTCCTAAAATGCTGAGTGCTTAGGAATGCAGCAGTGGCCCCCTCGGGTTTGCTGATGGGAGACTGTGACTGGTGGGTGAGGGCTGGTCAAGACCACCGTGGGCAGGGCGCTGGCTCCTCCAAGGCCACCGTGGGCAGGGTGCTGTCTCCATGGAGGGTGACCATGGGCAGGGCACCATCTCCAAGGAAGGCCACAGTGGGCAGGGTACCATCTCTGTGGAGGGCCACCATGGACTGTGCACTGTCTCTGTGGAGGGCCACCATGAGCAGGCCCCCGTGAGCAGGGTGCTGTCTTCAGGGAAGGACATGGCTCTGCCAGGCAACTCGCGCCTCTGCTTTGCTGCATGTCTAGCATCTGCCCTGTCCAGGACCAAGCTGGGCCCTCGCAGACCCAGGTGTGCCTCACGTCCACCCCTGCTTTGCTGGCTTGGGGCACTGATTTCCTGGGCCCTGCATTCCTTACACAATCCCCTTGTTAAAGGCCACCCATCTGAGCAGGCTGATGGCTTCTTGCCTGGACCTGGGTGGACTGGGAGCTGGAGTGGAGAGGCAAGTTCAGTGTAGACGGTGCCTCAGTATAACCAAGCACCCGAGTGTGTAGACCACACACGGATGTGGAGGGTGGGGAATTGGGGGGTTGGACCTGGGACACCAGTATTTTGTCACGTGACTCTGGGACAATGAAGCTGCACTTTCTGAGATAAGGACAACTGAGAGGAGAGGGGTGTTAGGCGACCTGACACAATCCCATTTAGGGAAGCGGATGAAAACCTGCACATGTGGCCTGGAGACTCTTGGCTCTCCCCGGGGAGGTGCTGAGAAGGAGGAGGAGGAGGGAGGGAGGCCTAGGAAGAGGCCGTCCTGGAGGCACGATGTGACCTAGAGGAGGGAGGCAGTTACTAGGGCCCGGGCACAGACACCAGGAGGCAGCCTAGGCCCAGTTCTGCATATGCCCACTGCAGGGGTCCAGAGGAGGAGGAGGCACCAGGAGGGAGGTCCCAGCAGGGCTGAACCTTCAGATTCCCACTCCTCCCTGTCTGATCTCTCTTGCTCTCAGTTTTGGAAGCAATCCCTCACAAGGACACTCCAAATGCAAGTAGACATTTGGAATGGCAAGAGGTTTTTTTTCATAAGACATTATTTCAATTAACAATTATAAATGACCATTAGAGATAATTGAAAACATAGAGAAAAAATCTTGGGAAGGACCTTAACACCCCGAATCCCACCAGGCAGATACATCTATGATTTATATTTGATGTGTTTTCTTCTGTTTTTCCTTTCTGTGGATATACTGTGTTTCATTGATGACTTTCTTTTCATATACGATATCTCTGAAATTAGAATGTGTCTTCACATTTATTTTGTCCTGAAATTAGTTGTGATTTAGTTCAATTGCTAGACTTGGTTATAACTGTTCATATTTTCATCACTTGTGTATGTAAATGCTTTTAAAATACATTTTCAATAAGTATAAAGTAAAAATTCTAAGTGATAAAAAGTTTTATGTCATAGTTCAGCCTCTTTGTGGTATATAAATAATGGTTTATTGTAAAATTAATGGGGTCTTAGATTTTATGAAGTATATACATTTTTGTGTTATAGGCTAAAACATCTTTTTTTCCCCCATCAATAATAAATTATGTGATATCTGCTTCAGGCTACTCGACCAGACTTCCTACTGAGAACAAACAGAAAAGCTGATTAATACAACAAAAAATATGCTCTAAAGCATTAGAGAGCTATAGAGGCAGACAGGATATTAAGAAGTCAACATGTCAGGACACACTGGGAGAATCTAGCTTTCTTTTTTTTTGTTTGAGTCAGGAGCTCACTCTCCCAGGCAGTGGCATGGTCACTGTTCATCATAACCTTGACCTCCTGGGATCAAGTGATCCTTCTGCTTCAGCCTCCTGAGTAGCTGGGACTACAGGTGTGTGCCACCATGCCTGGCTAATTTTTTTTGTTTGTCTTTGGACAGTCGAAGTCTCACTGTGTTGTTCAGGCTGGTCTCAAACTCCTGGGCTCAAGCGATTCCTCTCAAAGTGCTGGAATTATAGGCGTGAGTCACTGCAACTGAACCCGACATTTTGAAATGTTTCTCTCTGGGGACATTTGCTTATACACAGGGTGCCCCCCCAAAAAATGTATACACATTTTAAGAAAGGAAAAAAGTGTAATACTCAATATATACTGATAAAAAAAAATGAACCCATGTCACATTTGATTTCTGCAATTGCCGGAGGTGTTCAAAGTGGTTCCCATCAGCGTCCAGACACTTCTGCGAACTAAAAGTCATACACAAATAACAGCATTTAAAATGTGTATACATGTTTTTGGCACTCCAGTATTTACTTGGTGCAAGGCAGAGAAATTCAGAAGCTTGGGAGAACATGGTAGCTAAGAGAATATGGAAGAAAGTTTTTCAGTCTCAGGAGACAAAAATTGGAATTCATTTTCTGCTAAGAAGCAGGGTTCCTTGTCTGTTCTGATAAATGGTTACATAAACGTTTCATTGGATATATAGTTTGTAGCTAATTTTTCAACCTCGTGGCTGGCACTGCACTGAACATACTTATACTATCCACGTTCCAGAGTATTTCTGTATTTTCTCAGAATAGATTCCTAGATATACAATGAATGGGTCAGAGAGACAGGAAATTTCAAGGCTCTTTTGGCTATTGTCAAATCATCTCCCAGAAAGATGACCCCGACCACGATTTCTCGTGCAGTCTGTAGGAGAACGTTACCATTCCTGAACTCTTAGCCTGAACTCTTAGCCATGCTGTTCGTTGGCAAGAAAAAAAAACTCTTGGTCAATTTTGTAATGAGCAAAGTATATCCCCGTGAGCTTGGCACAACTTTCATCTTTATTTTCCACTGAAAATCCACAGGCATGTGCCACCACCTCCAGCCAATTATTTTTTGGTAGAGATGGTGTCTCGCTGTGTTGCCCAAGCTGGTCTCAAACTCTTGGCCTCCAGCCATCTTCCCACGTCAGCCTCCCAATGTGCTGGGATTATAGGTGTGAGCCACTGTGCCCTTCCCTTCCTTCCCTGAGCAACACAGCAGTAACAGCACCTGGTCTCCGCAGTCTCATTTCAACAGGGCTTCCTCACTCACTTTGTCTGGAAGTTCTGTTACATTCGCTCCCTGCTTAATCCATCTGCTCAGAACACCTGATGTGACTTTTTTTTGTGTTATCTGTGGAGTATCCCCTACACACGTCCTGTCTCTAAATGGCAGATCTGAAGCACTGGAGTGATTTTTCTAAGTGGGGTTTCCACATGCAGCAAATAAAAGTACATAATATTGAATAAAATGGGATTTTCAGATTAAAAAAATGATTGTTCCATGCAATATCGGGTACATACATTACAAAGTATTCGTTTCTCTCCTGAAATCTACTTTTGAATGGGTGTCCTGTGTTTATATGGCACCTCTACCCGGAGAGGACTTTTGGCAGTGTCGGGGCCTTTTATGACTGTGACATCTGGGCTGGGGGGTTTGTTCCACTGGCATCTAGGGTGAAGGTCAGGGATGTTGGTAAATATTCACCAAGGCACAGCACAGCCCAAGCAGCCAAGGACCATCTTCAGTGACGCTGAGGCTGAGAATCCTTCACAGAGCATGTCTGGGTTTCCATGTAAATTCCCAGCCTTTTGCATTTAGCTGGTGAAAGGTATAGACTCCCAAGGCTAAATATGATTAGTGTATGTGGGAACGTAACCTTTCCTCACACCCTGTCCTGTCTCAGATTGAAGACTCACTCGGTTGGCCAGATCACCTGCCATCCTCTAACTCTGCCTTATTTTTCTCCATCGTACTGATAGCTGTTTGAGATTATATGACTTGTATTTGGGATTTTTTGCCTGTATTTTGTTTTACTTTTTATTTTTTTAGACACAGGGTCTCTCTCTTTGGCCCAGGCTGAAGTGCAGTGGTACGATCTTAGCTCACTGCAGCCTTGAACATCTGGGCTCAAGCAATCCTCGTACCTCAGTCTCCCAAGTGGCTGGGACCACAGGCATGTGCCACCACCTCCAGCCAATTATTTTTTGGTAGAGATGGTGTCTCGCTGTGTTGCCCGAGCTGGTCTCAAACTCTTGGCCTCCAGCCATCTTCCCACCTCAGCCTCCCAATGTGCTGGGATTATAGGTGTGAGCCACTGTGCCCTTCCTTTGTATTTTAGTCAGTTTCTGTCACTGGAGTGTCAACCTCATGACGATAGAGATTGGGCTTGCCCTGGTGAATCCCATCTCCCCAGCCCCTACAACAATGCCCGGCATTACAGTTTGTGTTGTGAATGACACCAAGAACAGAGACAGACAGAAGTAAGCCTTGCTTCAGAATGGCAATTATCAATAACTCAAAAAATAACAGTTTCTGGAGAGGGTGTGGTGAAAATTTTTAATTATAAGCCTATGTTGAAAACGTCAATCCTTAGAAAATGAAAAACAAGTAAATTGCAGACTCAAAATTGTAATAACATTTGGGGAAAAATATGATGTTAATCTTAACAGACTTTATATTTTTTAACATGTTTGTGCATGAATAATATGCAACTGGGATATAAGCAATGGGAAAGCAAATATTTTGGTTTGTTTTATTAGTGTATAGAGTAATAGCTGGTGCATAGTAGGAACTCTATATATGTACGTTTAATGAGTGCATGTTGAGTGTATTTAGGTACTAATTAGTATTTGCTCATGTGGGATGTAGAAGTTTAGACTCCTAGACCAATCTACAGTTTTCCTAGATATAAGGAGCTTTCCTTGTGTCTGGTTATCACATGATTATTTATCAGTGAACTCTTAGTTGCTAAGTATTTTGTATCTCTGAGTAAATAACTTAAACTGATTATCTAGGTAAGACACTGAAACACAGACAGGTGGAGAGATTTGTCCAGTGTCTCAAAATAAACAAGTAACACAACTGTTCTCTGTTCAGAGCACTAAATTTTGTAATAATAATTTAGTGAATACCTACTGTGTTTAGTCCCTGAGCTTGGCTTTGTGAATATAGTCATGCATAAGAGAAATGCTCAATCCTGGTACTCAAGAAATTTATAATCTTGCGTGTGTATTTGTCAGAGGAAGTGATATTAGTACTACTAGAGCACAATGCAGATGGTACCCTCTACTATCTAGCTTCATTTTAGCCCCAATATTTGTATTTTATCTTTGTTTTATTTTTTCAATCACTATCTCTTGGGATTATCTTAAAGAAAGAAAGTGGAGTCCTTTGGACTCTCTGTGTGGTCTGAAGTCATCTGCACCTTACAGGCAAGTTGTTATAGAGTCCTTAGTTTCTGAAAGTGAGACAACATGCAACCTGCCTGCAGTAATACAATCTATTAACTCAACAGATAAAGTTTTATCTTCTAATCTCCCAGGATAATACCTCTTAAACTGTTATACACACGTGAATTACCCAGGAATCTTGTTAAATAAAGCTGATTCTGATTCAGAAGCTTGGCGAGGGGCCTCGAATTCTGCATTTCTAATGAGCTCCCAGGTGTTGCTGAATCTGCTGGTCTAAGGACTGCATTGTCAGTTGCAACACTGGATTCTCAGCCCTGGCTGCCCATATAACCAGGTGGGTTTTTATAAATACTAATGCCTTCAAACATTCTCTGTAATTGGTTTGGGCTTGGGCTCCAGTGTTCATATTTTGAAAAGCTTCCCTAGTGATTTGAACATGCTAGCAGTGATGGAGACCACTGTTCTTGACGAATACAATAGGTACCGCTTGTCACTGTGTGTAACTCATTCTACTGATGCAATTGGGTGCACACCAGTATCTTTTATAGGTGCAAGGGAGACCAGGGGACTTTTCATAAGACAGCATGTAGCATGAGAACTGGTGTACAGTGATGTATTTGCCAGGTAAGTAAATGAAGCAATTGATCATTTTTAGATAATGCAGATTACAGCGAGTAACTGGTTTCAGAGCTGTGGTCTGGTGCTCTAGCAGTTATACTTCCTATTTCTTTCTCTTTTTTTTTTACTATTAAAGATGTGGGGTACAATTCAGGATTAGGGACACAAAGTGGTCAACATACAGATGGAGTTCGGGCCCTCCACTGGTCCTCACTTTGCCTACTTTGGTTTCAGGTACCCTTACTGATGTTATGTGTTCCCTGGCAGTGTCCCACTACTGCCAATCCCTTTCTTGTAGTAGTATGTTCAGAGTCCACTTCTGAATACGAGCATGTGGTACTCAGTTCTTTGTTTCTGTGATAGATCACTGAGTATGATAGACTCTCAGTCTTTCCATGTTGCTGCGAGTCCATGATTTTGTCCTTCTTTATGGCTGCATAATATTCCATAATGTTTATATACCACATTTATTATCCATTCTGACCACAGGTTGGCAGAATTCATAGAGGAAGAGTGGAACTTTAAACTTCCAGATAAAAATTGGGAAAGGTATTAGAAAGAAAGTGTAAATTTTGATCTCTAATAGACAGGTAAGACAGGAAAAAAAAGGATACTCAGTTCAGAATGGAGAGGCATAAATCAATGGTAGCCTTTGAGGGACTGAAGTCAGAGTCACAAGATAGACACCTTGGGCACATAGTTCCCACAGATGTTTAGCAAAGTAGGCAAGTTTTGGTTTTGGTTTTTTTTTTTTTTTTGATAGTGTGGTTAAATAAAAACAAATCAGGCCTTAAAAAATGACTTTTTGATGAAAATATATTTCTCTTGCCCAGACTGCATTTCAGGTACTGTTCGTTTGCTTCCAAGCCCATGTTGGGCTCTTGAAGTAGCATGACTTCAGCAATGTAGGCAAAGGTAGGGAGGACAACATGCATTGTTCCATCCAAACAGAAAGCACTTTCTGACTTTTTTCTAAGACAGTATTTTTATTGTATTATAAGAGTGACATGGGAAGTGGCTTTCATGCGGTTTTATCCTCCTGGTCACGTTCCTAATAGGCGTGCTGGAGACAACAGAGGGATGAAGACATTTTCCTCAGTAGGCCTGCATCTTCAGGAAATGCAGTGGTCATCAAGGTGACCCACCGCCCACATTGCTCCAGGGAAATCACAGGAAGTCACCGCTAAAGATATAAAGGCTGCTATAGGAGCTGTGTGAAGCCACAAACGCCTTTTTTGTAAAACGCCTGTCGTGCGCTACTGGAGCAGATGAAATAATAAAACCAACCAAGAAAGCAACCTAATAGGAAGATGTTAAGTTAAAAAGAAGAGTACTAACCAGCCAGGATGGCTTTCGGAACCCTTGTGCCTGGCTGTACATCACTTTGAAGGAGTCTGTGGAGTCCTTGCTTCTGATTCTTGGAACATTTGGTTCATTTTTGTTCATTGTTGCCTAGCACTAGCCACAGCTGGCCCTGCAGACTTGGAGTAGACGAGATCCAGGGGCAGAGTGGTGGCCAGGTATGAGAGCTGAGGGCTTAAATGTTTGAAGGGCAAAAGGGCCAGGAAAACAACTGCCAGGAACTTTTCTGTCTTGTAGAAATGAGCAATTCCCTCCAAAAGCCTGGCCAGCCTGACTGTGAACAGGAGTCACCATACATTGTACATACAAGGAGAGGAAGAGCAAAGGCGAGTGAAGGGAGTTGGGTCCAGGTCGTTGGTGAGGCAAAATTGTTTTGTGGATTAGAACAGTCATGGTCCATGGTTGGACCGTCTGAAACCCAGACTCTGCCACTTCCTTGCTCTGTGATCTTGGGCAAGTTACTTAGCCCCTCTGTTCCTCGGTTTTCTTCTCTGGAAAATGATGATGATGATAACTCCCTCCTTATAGGGGTGTCTCAAGGATTAAATGAGCTATTGTGTAGAAAGTACTCATATCAGGGCTTGGCATGCATGAACCGTATCCTCATCATAATTAGTATGCTTTGCCATGGTCATGCATCATCAGCATGTGTGTGTCTTTATCAGATGTGATAAGGACAGAACAAAATCTTCCTGCTCCTGCCTGGCATGCTGGAGATGTGGTTTAGTATTCTCGAGTCACCATTAGATGGTTGATAATCCCCACGGCAAGGAGGTAGTCAACTACACAATCACCTGAGGCCTTACTCTGGTCCTTGGGCAGGTGTGAGCTAGAAGAGATGTTTACCAAATTGTTGGTGGGGAAACCTGGAGCTGACTCCTCACCCTATGTTACCTTGGAGCCCTGAGGATAGGCGGCATGAGATAATCAGGGAGTGCTGCAGCAGTGAGTCTAATCACATTCCAAAATCTTCATACTCAAGGTCATGACAACTGGTGTTTTATTCTGGATGAGCTGAAGCTGCATCTATCAGTGACATTCATTCACTGATATATTCAACAAGCATTTATTGGGCATTGTCATGGACCAGATGTCATGTGTATGGAGTGCTCGGGGGAAGCAGTGAGCAAGCACATGGATGTTTCTGTGCCCACAGGCCTTATGGTCTTCGGAGAGACCTTAAATAGTCGTGTAAATATTTATCTGGTGATAATTTTGAGATGTGCTGGAAATGAAATGGACTGGAGGTTGCAAAGAAGGAATTGCAGAGGACTTGGCCTATGGGAGGTCAGGGAATTTGTGCCCTAGGAAGTGACAAGTTGTCCTTAGATTGGTAATAGATGAAGGTGGGAAGAGAACAATCCAGGAGGAGGGAACAGTGTGTGTGAGAACCCTGAGGTAGGGAGACAATGAAGAGGAAACTCACAGAGGCTGAGAGCCAGTAGCGTTGTGAGTGAAGAGGGGACAGTCCTGTTCCGCCCTTCTCATATGCGGAGTCCAGTTTGCATGTCAATTTGCTCCCTTGTTTCCTCTGTGAGATTTTTTTTTCCTCCCTCCAAAATATTCTGTCTCCGGATATTGATGGGGCCTGGCTGGTTCCTTCTTTTCATTCAAGATGCCGTTCAGGACATATGAATCCTGGAAGGCTCCTTCTGACCACTCACCCTAAACTCACCACCTTCCCACGCCTAACAACTCTCTGTGGGTCTCCCAGATTAGAGTGCAGTGGCACGATCATAACTTACTGCAGCCTTGACCTCCTAGGCTAAAGGAATCTACCCTCCTTCAGACTCCCAAGTAGCTGAGCTACAGGCATAAGCCACCACATCAGGCTAATATTTTAATTTTCTTTGTGGAGACAAGGTCTCATCTTGTGGCCCTGACTGGTCTTGAACTCCTGGGCTCAAGTGTCCCACCTACCTTTGTCTCCTAAATTGCTGGGATTACAGATTGAGCCACCACGTCTAGCCTCTCTGTTTTCTTCATGGTAGTTACCATCTGAAATTTTGCTGTTCCTTTAGTCATGAGTTTGTTTGCTATCTGTTGCTCCTCTAAACAAAATAGCCCCTAACATAGGTCCTTTGTCATGTCCATTACTGTCCCTTTTTTAAGGAGCGCACCTGACAAGTCACTGGCACTCCATATCTATGAAGCAGTGGGCGGTGGTTTCTAGCATCGCCAAGTTTCTATAATATAAAAACATGAAGCCCACCTTCACTCATACGTCAAATAACGGAACAACTCTGCATGTAGTTCTGGATTCATCAGACTTGGAAAAAGGCCCCTTTTGCTGGTTTTGGTCACTTGTGCTGGGGTGCTATGTTGTCAGGACCAGGGGCCTCCTCTTTCCTCTCCTCTCTGCTCTCTCTAAGTAATCTGCACCTTCCTTCTTGGAGAAATGGGGCAGTAACCTTCTTCCTCAATGTCCAATCATGCAGAGAGGCAAACTCATACAGGCCTTGATGACAACGCACGAAGGTGACCAGGTTTTCACAAATATGATGAAAAATATGATGGGAGTCCCCACTCACTCCTTCCATGCTAGTACAGATTTCTCTACAGATTTCACAAATGGTTCTTTCTACATACAATGGTAGTGGAGAGGTGTTTCTCAGCCTATTAGATGACTCTGCTTCTTTTATTCCAGGTTATCAATAAAGGGACAATTGCAGGAGAGGAAATTAGGAAGAAAAGACTGGCTTTGTGGATAGGAGGATAGGAATATATCATCTGTGTGCATATTATAGCCTGACTAGACTTTGGGCAAACTGACATCAAAAGTATTGTGTTTGATTTCTTTTGCAGCAATAAACTGAGTTGAGAATCTGGGCAATATTTTGTGTTAGTCAAGGCTTTTGATCACAAGTGACAAGCAGGAACCACAAAATATGTTACTGAATCATGGAGCTGAAAACTTCAGAAGTTATTACCTTCAGGCCCAGCTGGATCAAGTTGTTCCAAAAATACGATAGTTGCATCTCTCACTCTTGCTGTCAGTCTCACTATACTTAGATTATTCCTGGGTTAGACTGGAATTTCAGCAAAGTACAGCACAGTGCTCACCAGCCCAGGGGGCAAGAGTCCTCTTCCTCCAAAGTCTCTGAGATGGGCCGTGTCACGTGTCTGTCTGTGAACCAGTCAACATGTCTAGGGACACAATGGTGGTGACCTTGGTCCTGTGCCCACGATGGGTTTAAAGTCAGCATACTCAGAGGAAAACTCAGGTGCTATTACCTTATGAGGGGGAATTGAATGCTCAGAGACAAAAGCAATGGATGTTTATGAACCAGTGTGTAAGAAATGGAAGTCTCAGTAATATGGATGGTTCCATGTTGTGTGGGACTGGCTTGTGCATATCAGAGTGTTTACTGGTCTGGCCCTGGGCACTCCTGCTGATAGGACATGCGCGCACGCACACACACACACACACACACACACATCATCATACATGTACACATATAGAGCATACACAGTCATACTTACACAGCACACACACATCATTGGCAAACAAACAAAGTCCCTGCTTATTCCAGAGCCCCTCAAGTTGGGCTTCTGATGACAACTCGGACATTCTCCCCTTTCTCTTTTGTGCCCCCTTGACTTCTTGTCTTAGTCTGTTCCGGCAGCTACAATAAAGTAGCATGGACTGGGTAGCTTAAACTATGAAAATTTATTTCTCACATATGTGAAGGCTGAAGTCCAAGATGAGGGTGCCTGCAAGGTTCTGCTGGGTGCCCTCTTCTGGGTTGTAGATTCCTGAATTCTCATTCATTCTTTCCTGGCAGAGAGCAAGGAGAGGAAACCAGCTCTCATGACTTTATAAGGGCACTAATTCCATTCAGTCCCACCCCTAGTAACATCAGACTGGGGAGTAGGATTTCAGCATGTGAGTTTTTTAAGGGGGCACAGACATTCAGTCCATAGTGCTTCCATTTTTCATTAAGTGCCTTGTATGAAAGCTAAACTAATTCTAATGATATATTGTGGGATAAAATAAAACTTTGAGAGGACTATATCTGATATCTACTCTTCAAATATACCCTTGGTGAGAGAAGAGAGATAAGATTTGGACTTTGCATCATTTTGGGCTGAAGTACAACACTCTCGTGTCCACTCTTAAATTTGCCACTCCCCATATAAAGCATAGAACTCCTTATGTTTTTTAAAAAAGTATATATTTAAGTTGACATGTTTTTCATGATAACAATTCGGATAGATAATTGAAAGGGAAAAGGTCTACAGAACTGAAGGATAAAAGATAGCCTCAATTATACCTTTCAGTATTAACAGTGAATGTCCTTTAGATATTTGTTTCTTACATAATCGTCAATGCTCATAAATTTGAGTGCTTTTGTCTTGTCACTTTTTTTTTTTTACAACTGACTGTGCTCATTCCTTCCACATCAGGGTACCTCAGTAACACTCTGCAAGCAGTGATCCCCACAGGCCACCAAGAGGTTGAGTATATTATTTTTTGCTCTGACCCTGTGTGTGCAGTAAATAATTTTAAAAACAAAACAAGAATATCTTTTTTTTTTAGTCAGGGTTTCACTCGGTCACCCAGACTTGAGTGCAGTGGCATAATCACAGCTTACCACAACCACAATCTCCTGGGCTCAGGCAGTCCTTCCTTCTCAGTCTCCCAGGTAGCTAAGAATACAGGCATTCACCACCATGCCTGGCCAATTTGTTTGATTCTTTGTAGGGTGAGGTCTCACTATGTTGCCCAGGCTGGTATCAAACTCCTTGTGGGTTCAAGTCATCCTCTTGCCTTGGTCTCCCAAAGTACTGGGATTACAGGTATGAGCCACAATGCCTGACCAAAACAAGAATATCTTGATAGGGATATTTTACATAATAAAAATCTCAACTTTATAGCTTTATTTATTCAAATGTGTATTCACTATGATGTTCCCACTTATTTATCAAGCAGGAAACTTTTGCTCAAAGAAACAGGTCCAGTTTTGGAAACTGAAGTTAAACACCTATTTTCCTATTGTCTTGTGTCCTTTCAGGTACACACTAAGCAGACAGCCTGTTTACAAAAGACATCTTAACAGCTTTTCTTCCTCACCCACTTCTCTTCCTCCCTGAAGATGCCCTGATGTCTTTCTAGAATTTGGGAGTATGTCTATTTTGTTAGGGTAATCTCTTAGCATTAATTATTTTAAAAATCTAAACTACACCAAAAGCAAAGAAGAAAATCAACACAATGCTTCTACACATTGAGAAAGATATGTTTGCCTTTTAGTTCTAAGAAGTCATAGCAAATAAATATATATTTATTTTAATTATAAAACCTTTCAAATAGGAATATTGTCTCTCTTATCTCTCCTACTGTCTTGTGATTTGTACAGAGTAGTCATTTTGTGAAGGTTATTTTTACTGTTGAATGAATATATTTCAAATACATAGAAAAGGATCGAGATTTTTTTTTTAAAAGGTACTTAAACCCAATGCAGCTATGGATATTTAAGCTTTTCCACATTTAATTCATTTGTTTTTTCATAAATACTAATGTTAGGTAGAACTAAATTTCCACTCACATCTTCTGTGCATATTTTGAAATCTTTACAATGTACTTGTGAATTTATAAAACATAAAAGCTATCACTTGGTGTGTTTTTAAAATGTATATATATATTATCATACATGCTAATATGCATATTAGGTTTCTTATAAATCATTTCAATCAAACGGTCTCTGCTTTTTGATGGAAACTATGTACCAAAATATTCTACTTCCTGAGACCTCGAAGCTGAGGAATAGTGAGCCAGGGAGTTCAAAGGTAATCAGAGTCCAGAAAGGACTCTCACTTGGGCTCAGACTAAACTGAGTTTAAAAAAATTAGTCTGAAAGGAAGAGAGGAAGATGTCAGATCTTAATGGGGTAACTTTGCTATGGGTTCTCCTTGCAATGGAAGAGGTTGCTTATTTTCCATCAGTTATTGAGAGGTCTGTTTTTTTTCTTCATTAAATTTCTGGTATTGTTGGTTGATTTCGACCACAAGTTGCTTTCTGGCTGCTTTGCTTGTCAAGGATATTTAATGGCAGAGAAATTCTCTCAGCTCTTATCCAAACCTTGGAGGCCATGTGCATTTTAGAAATTCTCGGATTTCAGACAGATGTCTGTCTGTCTGTCTGTCTACATATTTCTCCCAGTGTAATGTGAAGCAATAATGAAGCAGTAATGTGAAGCAGTAGCTTTGTAATTTTGGACCAGGTTTTGCTAGCAGGTAAATCATGATAATATATTTTCATTTTTAAGGTATTTTTAGATTTTGAAATTACAGGTAAGGAATTGTAGATGCATATTATTATTATTGTTATTGTTACAATATAAATTCACATACTTTCTGACCAGTCAATGGCATCATCATCTTTTTTTTAAAACATTATTCATATTCTTCCCTTCATCTCTCCTTCTTTCTTTACTTTCTTCTTTTCTGTTTTCTGCCTGCCTTCTTGTCTTTCTTTCTCTCTTTGGTCATTTCTTAGAATTTGGAGAGAGGGAGGAGTATGTGGTTTTTAAGTACTCAGGTTTTCAAGTTCAGCAGATCTGTGGCCAAATTCTATCATCTCTGTTACTTATTGACTATATGATTGTTGCTCCATGTAACTTCAGGGCTTCGGTTTCCTGAGTTCTTTACATCTACCTCTTCGAGTGTTGGGAAGATGCAGTAAGGTGATGGGAGTAAAAACACTGAACATAGTCCCCAGCACACAGCTGGCACTCAGTGGATGACAACTGCTATCACTGTTGTTCTTGTCATGTCATATAACAGCACACTACATTTGATATTTGCTTTAAGCATTTATTTTATTCACATTTAACTTCATTTTAAAGAATTGAAATGCATTTTGTCTTTGTGTACATGTAAAACATGGCAATACCATCTGAAAACATCATCCATTGAGGTCAGTATCATAAGCTCTATCTTTAAATGTTACATGAGTGCATGTTGTACACAGCCATGCTTGACCCTTTGAGGAATATGATGCTGGTCCCATCTGGTGCAGCCTAATAAGGATAGAAGGATGGATGGATGGATGGATGGATAAGCGGGTGGGTGACGTGTGGATGGATGGGTGAAACCAGAACATGCAAGAAAAGCTGAAAGGTACGGAGGAGGAGAGGAAAAGCAGGAGTACGATGTCCCAGGGCTGAGAAAGTGTGTCTCCCAAGAGGAAGGTCTCTCTTGACCAGCTCTGGCTGGTGTCTGATGCCTCCAAAGGGCATAGAAACGGGGAATTCTTCAGCAGAGTCTTGCCCAGGGGCCTGAGGAGCTCCGTCTTTCACTTAACAGTTTTTTAAACCTAGCTTTTTATTTTGAAATAATTGCAAAAATGTTCTGAAACATACCCCATCCTCCAGTCCCCCTCCACCCGCCTCCCCAGGGCTCAAGTCGCACTCAGCCAGCTGCGCACAGTGGGCCAGCTCTGCTCTCGGCATGGGCAATTTCCACGGGACGAAGGCTCCCACCCAGGCCACATTGAACACCATGGTTTTAACACCTGGCTTGCAAAATCCTGAATATTCAGCAATCAACCCTCACAGGACATGAGGAGTTGGCCCTAGCACTCCACGGTGCAAACAATGGACCTGGGTCTCAGTCTTCTCTGGGTTTCCCACTGATGACCACGTCCTGTGCCAGGCCCTCACCCTGCGTGTGGCCGTCACGTCTCCTCAGTCTCCTTCATTCTGGGACGTGTCTCCATCTCTCTCTCACCACACGGTCATTTGTAAGGCACCCCTTGATTTGGATTGGCAGCGCTTCCTCCCGATGGGGGCAGCTTGGCGGGAACGCCATCTACCCACCCATCCACACA
>CAUYQG010092397.1:0-32801 GCA_963574415.1 Tarsius wallacei
GGGTTCGAGACCCGCCTGGGCAAGCGAGACCTCATCTCTACAATAAATCAAAAAATCAGCCGGGCGTGGTAGCGCACGCCTGTAATTCCGGCTACTCGGAAGGCTGAGGCGGAAGGATCGCTGGAGCCCAGCAGGTCGAGGCTGCGGTGGCCGGGAGCGGCCACTGCACTCCAGTCTGGGCAACAGAGTGAGACTCCAACTCAAAAAAAAAAAAAAAAAAAAAAAAGGTAAGTGGTGTTATGGAAGTCAAGGGTTTAGATGAAGCCTCTAAGTTGCACGCTTCAGAGAGAATAGATGGTAAATGTCTCTTTTTGGACCTTGAAAGGTGTCAGATTCTTAGTTAAATATCTCCTGGATCTGGGAATGACATAGAAAGGGAGGGAGATTTTCGACAGATGTAAATTTTTCCCACAAGAGATGGCTTTGCAGGGCCATTTCAAAATATGTCAAAGAAATATATTTTGGGGTAAAATATTTTTGCTTCTTTTCTAGTCTACTATCTGTCACGTGATGCTCCATCAGAGTCAGGTTGGAATCTGGTATCTTATTGCCACCGAGTTTGTTTCCTCAGTTCTGTATTTTAATGTTAAGGCTAGGGTCCTTTGTTCCTAAATCCCAAAATGAAGAGGGTAGAATGAGTATCCTACCTCCCTTCCTGTCCAGTCTTAATTTAGTTTTTGAGGTTTCCCTTGGCCCAGAGGGGTCCCTTCAGTTGGTTGGAAGGTTTGGGATTTTATTTTTGGTTTACATTACTTTTGTTTGGCTCAAGTGCTGTGTATTTTTGTAAACATCTAAGATGTAGAAATGATGGAACTTTATTTGCCCAATAGTATTGAGGCAGAGCACCTAACTCAGTTTAGACATAGCTAGATCAATTTTCCATGTGCAGGTTTTAGGAAGCTTTTAAACATTTTTAAAATTACATTTTAATTCACGGTTTAGCATAATAATCGCGAAAAATCTTTCAGGTTCCTGCCGAAGGCAGAAGGTCGAATACCCCCTTAACTAACCAGAACCAAAGAAATGAGAATAAGACCACTTTTTAGCTCATGAACCTATGAATTGGAAACGTCTGGCATGTCTCCCGCAAAAGACAAGGTGGTCAGGAAACGACCACTCCTCCCGTCCTTCCCGCCCATCAGAAGTAGAGATGTGTCAGCCTCCAGAGTGCCGGTTACCTGGGCTCCATCCTCTTTAGCATATCAATCATTGTGAAGGTATGTCAGTAAAAAGCAAAAGGGGCGGTTTCTCTCATCCATGCCAGCTCCAAAATGTCTCTCTTTCTTTCCTCCCTTCTTTCTCTAATAAATTTTGTTTCAAAATTTTGCTGGGTGCTCTAAATTTTATTTTAGGGATGAGTCAGAGAATCCACGGGTTTTGCACTACACCTCACCCGGCATCAGTATAATTTTACTTGTGGAGACATTGTCAAATTAGGAAACCTTTACAAGAAATTTCCCTTTACTCCACCCTATGTAAATAGGCAACTCTCATAACTACTTTTGCATTCATCATGTCACCATGCATCTTAAACTCCTCATGTGAATACGGGAACGGATTCTCCTGCTAAGTGTTCCATCACAGCTTGTTGACTTACGTTGTGCTGATTTAAGATGATGTTTCATAAGTCTGCATTGGGAAGCCCACCACAAAATTGTAAGGGAGCTAGGGACTTTTTTGTATATGGATGTAGGGCAATCTGGGATCTATATAATTTTGAAAACAATATTTCTCCCATTCTTTCTTCCAAAGAAACTGGAGATTTTTCTGTGATGATGACTTCAGAAGGTTTATTGATGCTGCTTTGAGACAGGGTTTTTAAGTTGCTTTTCTTCCAGTTGTAAACAAAATATGTGTCTTTTTTATGTAGCCAGTCTTTTGTCTTTGATATTAATTGCCTAGGAAGATAATCTAATAACCTTCAGTAAGAATAGGTCTATACTGATTTTCAACTAAAAATTCATTTGATATATCCTGTATTTTCACTTGAGACTTTTTTCTTTTTAATGGAACACAAATAAGCAGTAGAAAAACGATTTTGAAAGAAGGGATATTAACACATAAAATATACAGGGTGGCCGGGCTCGGTGGATCAGCCTGTCATCTCGGGAGACCGAGGCGAGTGGATTGCCTGAGCCCATGGGTTTGAGACCCACTCGAGCAACGTGGCAAGACCTCGTCTCTACAATAAATAAAAAATGAGCTGGGCGTGGTAGCGCATGCCTGTAGTTGTGGCTACTTGGAAGGCTGAGACGGAAGGATCACCTGAGTCCAGCAGGTCAAGGCTGTGGTGGCCGTGAGTGTGCCACTGCACTCTAGTCCGGGCGACAGAGTGAGACTCCAACTCAAAAGAAAAAAAAAAAAAAAAAAATATATATATATATAAAACTTCAGAGGAAAATTTTATCTCTTTTTCTCTTTCTCACACATCCATCCACACATAAACATACAATAATTAAAACTTCTTAATATGTTTAGTTAACATTGGCTAACAGTTATTGGCTGTAGAATAACCTATTTATGTAGCTTTTAAATATCAGATACCTGATTCAGAAGACATTAACTACCAAGACACATTCCAAAATCTTTCCTGGCAAAGAAGAGAATTTTTTTAAAAGTGTGTCTAGTGCTCTAACTTGACTAATTAGTCTTCAAATTTTTACAATATTAAAAATGCATGTGTGGATCTCTGCCGACAGAAGTAACGCAGGTGTGCAAAAGTGGATCATTGGAGCTGCCCCATTTGCTGAGTTGAGTCTGGAGTTCAACTGGCCTACCTCCGACTGTGTGGGGCCCTTGGGCTCCTGACTGAGAGCGTTTCGCCTCATAACCCTGAAAGCCCTTCCCTGTGCACACATTCCTTCTGGACCTTTCCATGCTTCACCAGCAGTCCCACCCTTGACTGAGTAGTTGCTGGGAGCCAGGAAGATATGGGTGACTGGGATCTTCTGCCTCCTCATCCTCCGTCTTCTTCCTGCCATGACTTTTCCTCAGTGTCTCCAGTTTCTTGCCCCCTTAGAGAGGAGAAAAAGCAAAATGCAAAGTGGCTTTTTCTGAGCCACTAGCCCATAAGGAGTCTTTATAAGGAGGCTGAAATTCAATCCACTTTTTGTAAAAAAAGAGTTCTTTTTCCTATACAAACACGACCTGGCCAGCTGTAGGTGTTCCAGGAGAGAACAAGCACTCAAAATACTCAGAAAATTGTCTGTAAAGGGTTGAACAATAACATACAGGATTCAGGAGAGTTCCTGGGGATTAATGAGTAGCTAGGAGGAATTGGTGGCCTTCAACTGTACTCTGGGCAGTTAACCTCAGCCAGTCAGTTCTTCCTAAGAAACGCCTGAACTGAGGCGGTGATTGCTATTGTAGGACATAAACACAGAAGAACACTTTTTAGTGTGATTTTATTTCAATGTGCCCTTTGCTTCTGAAAGACTGTGGCATCGTGTGGAGCATTTGGTGGCTAATAACACAGCACTCGTTACCCTATGATGCACTCCTCATCACATTAACCAAGCTGATTGGAATAATGTCTAAGGAAAAAAAATTAATATTTTATTGTTGCAAAAAAGTCTTGCAGAAAACCTTTTATAGTATTAAATACATAACCAAGATTGTATTGAGATTAGAGCAAAACAGGAAGGATTTTTATCGCAAGTACAATGACTACACTTATCTCAAGAGTGAGGTTTGTATTGTTATCATGGTGATAAGATCACTTCAAAAACTTAAAACAATTCCTTTTGTCCCTTTCTGGTGAATCCTTGGGCTGGTAAGGAAAATAGTTTATTAGTTAACAAGATTTATGACCTAACTTTACTCTGGTTTTAACGATTAAAGGGAAATATGGAAAAAATTATTTTTTAACCTGACAGGCTTATGCTTTCCACTTCTTAGCATGATTCTTATTCACTTGGACTTGAGAACACTTATCCCAACAAATTAAAAATGGGCTTTTTCAACGATGTCTTTTGCATCTTAAACGAACCAAGTTTGAGGTGAACGGTGGGCCCTCGTGCCAATCTGACACTCCAGAGGGCCTTGGCTGCTCATTCTTTTTTTCTTTTGAGAAGGCAGGATTTATTGAAAGGATGGAAAATCTCCCACAGTCCCACAGTGAGAGGGGACCCGAGGGGGTTGCCTGGCTGCTCATTCTTGACTGTCTCTGTGTCGGTGCTTACCTCTGGGGACCACTAGTGAGCCAACTCACTGCACTACACACTCAAGCATCAGCAGTCATACATACCTCCTTTTCTCACCTATTGCTTTGCCTCAGGAAGTCTATGAAATCACAATTCAGGATGAGAAGTAAATGGATTGGAGGTATTCTTTAGTTCTGTTTCTTTTTCTTTCTTTTTTTTCCCCTTAGGGACTTTGTTGTACAGGCTGGAGTACAGTGGCATGATCACAGTTCACTGTAGCCCCAACCTCCTGGGCACAAGTGATCCTTCCGCCTCAGCCTCCCAAGTAGGTGGGACTACAGGTACGAACCATAATGTCCAGTTAATTTTTTGGATTTTTTTGTAGAGACAAGATCTTGCTATGTTGCCTAGGCTGGTCTTGAATGGCTGGGCTCAAACAATCCTCTCACCTTGGTCTCCCAAAGTGCTTGGATTACAGTCATGAACCCAGTTCTGTTTCTTTATTAGACATCATTTTGAAGTAACTGGTTGT
Source organism: Tarsius wallacei (assembly GCA_963574415.1). Taxonomy (NCBI): domain Eukaryota; kingdom Metazoa; phylum Chordata; class Mammalia; order Primates; family Tarsiidae; genus Tarsius; species Tarsius wallacei. Next base: position 4,675 of record CAUYQG010092397.1, read on the forward strand.
GGAAAGTTTTAAAACACGTACACACACAGAAGTCAGTGAAGAAATGTGTATTTCCAGATCCCGGTGATCCTCCCAAAAGGGAAGTTGCCCGAAGGAAATAACTGAGAAGGCAAGAAGTGGGATGCAGCTTGTGGGGGCAGGTCAGGCTACTGCCTGAGGTCAGAACAGTTGGATGCCAGAGGTCCTACAAACACCTGCCTTTCAAGAAGGCAGCTCTTTCAGTCTTGCAGCCAAAGGAGACAGGATGGAGCTTTTCTGAAGCAAAAACTTTGTCTCCTCTAATTCCAATATGTAAAACTCATGTGTTAAGTGGGAGTAGACACAGCTAGTACAGAGATAGCACATTTGGAAATACATAAGGCAGAAGTAGGAGGTCCAGACTCATTCATTCAACAGGCAAATGTAAAATAGGAAGAAAATCAGAAAACAAGTAGCACTACTAAAAAAAATTCAAGTGGCTTGAGGCAGGAGCAAGTTCTAAGCAGATGGTGTTATACATTCTTGAAAACTGTGTAAGCTCACGCTGGGCTCCAGGTTGGTAGCAGAGGCTTATCGAAGGTGACAATTCCAAGAACATACAAGGAAGGGACAGTGAGCCATAATGGTTAACCACAGTTCTTGAGTGAGAACGCCATCTCAATGCACCAGTTATCTGCTGGAATGTGACTCCAGTGGGTTGTTAACCTCTTTATGACTCAGTGCCTTTGCTGCCTCTAGGACACAGTATCTCCTTTTTAGTGGAATTTTTGCTTAACTAAAGTTGGGCACTGCCTAAGGATGTGTTGGTCAAGAAATTCCATTGAGGGTAGTGGCCACATTAGATTATGATGGAGCTGAAAATGTCCTGTTGCCTACTGACATTGTGGTCATCTTAATGGCATAGTACAATGCATGACTCACATGTTTATAGTGATATCGATGTCAATGTATCTGTTTCTGGCTGGGTGCGATGGCTTATCCTGTAATACCGGCACTTTGGGTGACCAAGGCGAGAGGATTGCCTGAGCCTGGGGGTTCAAGACCAGCCTAGACAACTTGGTGATACTTTGTCTCTACAATAAATCACAAAAACTAGCCAGGTATCATGGCGTGTGTCTGTAGTTCCCGCTACTTGGAAGGCTGAGACAGAAGGATGGCCTGAGCCCAGCAGGTCGAGGCTGCAGTGGCCGTGAGTGTGCACTCCAGCCTGGGCCACAAGAGTGAGACTCCAACTCAAAAAAAAAAAAACCTGCTTCTCACCAGTCATATAAAAATCTAGCACATTCAATTGTGTACAGTACGTGTTTGATAATAATAAATGACTATGTTACTCGCTTATTTGTTTATCAGACAACACTTTTTGTAGTTATTTTAGCATGTACTCTTCTACACATAAAAAGGATTAGCTGCTAAACAGCCCCAGGCAGCTTCTTCAGGAGGTATTCCAGCAAATGGCATTGTTATCCTACAAGATGACGGTTTCATCCGTGATACTGACCTGAAGACCTTCCAACGGGACAAAATGTGGAAGTGGAAGACAGAGGAGATATTGATGATCCCGACCCTGTGTAGGCCTGAGCTAAAGTAATGTATGTGTCTTAGCTTTTCACAAAGAGGCTTAATAAGTAAAAATAAATAAATAGCAAATATTTGATAGATAAGGTACACAGAAAGAAAATATTTTGTATTGCTGTACAGTGTGTTTGTGTTTTAAGCTATGCGTTACTACAATGGAATCAGAAAGTTAAAAATTAAAGTTTATAAAGTAAAAAACTTGTAGTAAGTTAAGTTTAATTTGTCATTGAAGAACAAAAAATAATATTTTTGAATAAATTTAGTGTAGCCTAGGTGTATAGTACTTGTAAAGTCTATAGCAGTGTACAGTAATGTATGAGGCCTTCACATTCACTCACTACTTACTCACTGCCTCACCCAGACCAACTACCAGTCCTGTAAGCTCCATTCATAGTAAGTCCTTTATTTAGGTGCACAATTTTAAAAGTTTTATTCTGTATTTTTTACTGTATCGTTTAATGTTTAGAGACACACATACCTACCACTGTGTTACAATTGCCTGTAGTATTCAGTGCAGTCACACCCTACACAAGTTTGTATCCTAGAAGCAACAGCCTATAACACATTGTCCAGGTGCGTAATAGTCTGTAGTGCACCATCTAGGTTTGTGTGAGAACATTCCATGACGCTTGCATGATAAAATTGCCTAACGATGTGCTTCTCAGCACATAACCCCCTGGTTAAATGACACATGACTGCACTTAAATACTTGAGAGAGTGTGAGTTTCAGTTTGCCCATTGGTTTTGTCAGTAAAACCTGGGCCTCGCTATTGTCATCTTTTAAATGGGGACAAAAATGCCTTGTAAGGGTTATATGATATTTAAAGTACGGTGATGTAACTCAGCAGCTAAAATAAACTATTTAATTCAATCGTCGCTCAACAAGGCAGGTATGATTGATATTCCTGTTTTACAGATGTATATACCAAGGTACAGAGATACTAGTATAATGCTCTTAACAGTTATTAAACATTCAGTAAACATTAGCTTTCAGGATTTGGGTTAAAAAAAAATTCTAGGCTGGGCTTAGTGGCTTAGCCTGTAATCCCAGCACTTTGGGAGGCTGAGGCGAGTGGATTGTCTGAGCCCATGGGTTCGAGACCAGCCTGAGGAACTTGGCAAAACCCTGTCTCTACAATGAATTATAATAATAAAAAACATTAGCCAGGCATGGGAGTGCGCACCTGTAGTTCTCGTTACTTGGAAGGCTGAGGCGGAAAGATCACCGGAGCCCTGCAGGTCAATGTTGGAGTGGCCGTGAGCGTGCCACTGTACTCCAACCTGGGCGACAAGATTGAAACTCCAACTCAAAAAACAAAAAGAAAAGAAAAGAAAAGAAAAATTCTAATATTGGAATTGCTCAAAGAAAGGTGTTTGGTAGGACTACCATAACAAAGTAAAACACACAGGGTGACTTAGACAACAGATATTTATTTTCTCAATATTTATTTATTTATTTCGGAGGCCTGAAGACCAATATTAAGGCATAGCAGGATTGGTTTCTCCTTGGCTATTAGATGGCTGCCTTTTCCCTGAGTCCTCACATGGTCTTCCCCCTGTGTGTGTCTATGTCCTAATCTCTTCTTATGACTCCAGCCATGTTGGATTAAAGTCACCCCTAATGACCTCATTTTAACTTAATTACCTCTCTAAAGTTCCCATCTCCAAATACAGTCACACTCTGTGTAACAGGAAGTCAGGACTTCAACATATGATTTGGGGTAGGTGGAGGGACACAGTGCAGTCCATCATAACAAGCAAGTAAAATCACCGTGAGAGTAAGCTTAGTCCAGTTTAGGTGAGCCTAGTAAAAATAAATCCTTAAACCGGGAATAGAGCTGTCCCCAGCTATGCTGTCAGGTTCAGTGCTTTGGCACATAATTAGGAATGCCTGTGACTCTGACCTCCCTACGTTATATAACTGAGCCATTGCTTTTCCTCAGTCAGAAGAATTTGATCCCTTGAAACGCTTAAACAACAAATACACAAGCCAACAAGAAAAACAGTAGCAGCAACGACAACAAAATCTTCCACTGCCAAAGAGATCTTCATGATTGTCGTCCAAACAGTTGCATATTATCAGGCAATTCTTACAAGACAGGGCTGAACCATACAGGAGATTTTCTTTGTTCACCATCAGCTTACCAAGACCAAATCCCATTGTTATGCTCTCTGTTTTGCAGATAAAGGACAGATGGTTTGGAAGTATTCCAATGCTTTGGCATTTAGTGCAAAGTTTCGGGACTATTCTGATATCCTATGTTTTGTAGATGCCCCCGGTGCTGGGAGGACACAAGTTAGAGGAGAGATAAGGAGGGTGTCGGGCCACAGGCTGGTGGGCAGTCTTGAGAACGTGTGGCCACAGCTGCCTGGCAAGAGTGAGGAAAGGTAGGAGGCTACTTTCTGTTGTCCATGATTCTCGTGGAAGTTCTTGCTTAGGTTCATCTGTTGTTAGTTTGAAATTCTTTGCTAATTTTTATTCTTGTTCCTTTTCACATCGTTCTTTTTACTTTCTATGCCATTGCTTTTGTAGGTAAATAAATCCTTTTTTTTTAAAAAAATTTTTCCCCTTTGAGGGCATTTCACCTTAATAAAGAGGTCAGAAGAGGAGAATTATTACAAATTAGCCATTCACGCAACAGGTGGTGTTAAAAGAGCTTTCAGTGGAACTCAGAGTTCCATTTTCTATGGAAAATTCATAAACAGGCTGAATGATTTAAAAAATGGTTTCACACATGATCTTAGAACACAGAGAGGCGATAAAACAAAGTTTTGGTATTCTGAAGAAATATTTCTTGATAGTTATCACTTAGCACGATGATGAACATTCATGTTGGAGATATTACTTTTATGCCAACATTCCATTTTGTATAATAATATTTTTTTAATTTTATGACTTCGTAGGACACCTGCAATAAAAACTTGCTATGCTATGTTATTCCTTTTTTTTGTCCTTCCTTGCAATTTACAAACATAAAAATGTTGCCTGCACAGCAAACCAGAATATTTAAAAATCTCATGTGAGACTATGCTACCCTTTCTTATGTTTCTTTCATAAGAGTCGGTCTTGGAAGCTTTTATAAGGGTATAAAGGCTGGACTTTCAAGGCAGGGAGGCAAATTCTTGCTCTTCATTCAAGATTTTTGTTGACTTAGGCAAGAGTCTCACCTACCTCAGGTGTAGTGTCCTCATCTGTAAAAGGACAAATAAGTAGGAAACATCTGGAAAGCACCCAGCAGGTACTATGAGACACTTATTCCGTTGCCTAGGAATGAATTTAGCCTGGCTGAGAGCAAAGTGTATCTCTTCTCCATGTCTTCCACCCTCTGCTAAGGGATAATTATTAAGAATAAATGTTAATAAAAATATCAACAGCATTAAAATAACTGCAAAAATTATAACAAAACCAATATGTACTTCAATGTTCCAGGTCAGGCAGTGCTTTACACAGGATTCCTTCTTGACTTGCCATCACCATTTCACAAAGGAGATGGTATCAACCCCATGCTACTGCTAAGAAACCTAGATGACTTAGAAGCCTGATCAGGATCATAACTTTCTACTACAAAGCGGTAGTCAGAATTTGTTTCATGGGATGACTTAGATAGAAACTAATGAAGCTTTTTGGATACATAAAGGAATAAACTGTGGTTCATTTCCATTTCAAATTGCAGAAAAAATACCGGGAAAAAAAAGAGAAGAACATTCTAAAGAATGAAACTAAATAAATGAAAGAATGTCTTGTAACCTCTGGCCCACTGGGTTGGTAATTTTTAAGTAAAGTATCAATTCAAATTGGACATAAGATTATCGACATAGATGTTGTCAACTTCCAGCAGCCAAACTGTGAGTTTCATTCTTTTTTGGAGGACACATAGCGTTGCTTCTTTTTAACTTTATGGAGTATTACACAGCCATAAAGAAGGACAAAATAATGGACTTTGCAGTAAATTGGATGGAGTTGGAGATCATCATACTTAGTGATCTATCATAGAAACAAAGAACTGAATACCACATGTTCTCGCTCATAAGTGGGACCTGGACATTAATCACAATAGCACGAGGGAGGGATCAGCAGTCACCGGACGCTGCCGGGGTGGGGAGCAGGGCACTTAACACTAGAGTGTGAGCTCCATGAACACAGACATTTTTGTCAGTCCCATTGTGAGATCTGACATGCTAGAAGATTGCCCGGCACTGAAGAGATGTCCCACAAGCATTGAATATCCTGAGAACGTGGGATGCAGGACACAAAATTTAATGGTCAATATTGGAGGCTTTAGTGAAAACTAGTTCTAGGTTTGAATACCAGTATTTCTCTTAGTGTCTATGTATCTTTACACCTGAACTTAACCTCTAAACTTTAGTTTCTCCTTATAAAAAGGAGATAGCAGGAGAAGGGGCAAGATGTTGATGGACCCAGTTGTAGTGTGTGTCTCTGCGTGGAAGAGTGCGCATAAGAAAGACTCTGCACGTGTGTATGTGTGCAAATGAATGTCCGTCTGACAGAGGGGAGGTGGGAACAAGCACCCAGGGCTCCCCTGCAAAAGTGGCTGCAACTTACCACTGCTCTTAATTCAGCGCCTGCACCAGGAACATCCACCATTCTTGGGCATCTCTCCTGGCACCTGGCCTGACACCACCAACTGAGGCAGCGGGTCAGGCACTGGCAGTGGGGGCTGTGGAGAAAGCACAGGGAGGAGAACCAGAGCTAAGGATGCTGGCTGGCCCCATTCTCTGTCCCAGAACCCAGGCAGAGACATCCTTGGCTTGCCCAGTACAGAGAAGCCTGGATCCTGGGACTGAGAGGCAATCTCCACATCCCTCTGGGATCAATCATCATTTTCCAGAGAGGATACTCCAGGTGCACGACACCCGAAGACAGTGGCTGTCTTGGAAACCCAGATGCCCCATTCTCTACACTGAACTATTCACAGATACGTGCAGTTGGAGTGGGAGACCTAGCAGCACAGAGTAGGGCTGAGTTTTGATCTGATCCAGCCTCCCTCCCCGAGCAGTCCATGGGGCATCTGGCCCATGTGGAGAGCAGCCTGATCACTGAGCAGAGAGCAGAGGAGAGGGTCTAGAGACCAAAGCCCATTTTCTCCCACAGTGAGCCAAAAGCAGTGGTACTTGGAACGTGCCAGTAAAAAAGGAACCTGATGTTTCAGAAATGGCAACAAAAGGGAGCAAGAGGGAATTCAAGACTCACAAATCTTTTGGGTCTTTTTTTTTCTTTTTCACTCACCCTCTCTCCATACATATCTCTGTGTATGAGTATTCTGGATTTGATTCTCCCCCACCTCTTTTCTTCCTCTTCTTTTTTTTGGTGTGTGTGGGTATATTTGAGGGTGAGCATATCTTCATTTTTTTTTTAAATTTTGTTCTGTTTTCTTTGTTTACCCATTTATTTGTTTGCTGTTTGTTTTCCTTTTTCTTTTCCTTCATCTTCTTTTTTCTCCTTTCTTTATTTATCTGTTCTTTTCCTTTCTCTTATCTCATTTTATTTTCAGGGAGTATACATACACTGCCACCACATGGATGTAGTTTAGGTGGAGGGAAGTGAGTTCCAGGAGGTCCACACCCCAGTCAGCAGATACTATGATCTGCAGGCAGCTTCTGAATCTCAGCTCCACCAATTACACCTTAATCAAATTTCAAAACCGCAAAAAGACAGCACAGTCCCCCACCCCATTCCGGCTTCAAAATTGAACAAATCCAGATCCTCTACCTACGGAAGAATAGGGGGTTGAGTAAATAGAAATAAAATCTATCACTCCTATCACCAAGTAATGGAATTAAAGTGAAAAAAAGGTAGGGGAAATCCATAACAAGTGAAGAATAATCAACAGAAGAATGTAAGCATGCCCCTAAACCCCTGGAAAGGCAGTGTCTGAGAATACAGACTTTGGAACTCAAACAATGAATAGGCCCCAGAATGACTGGTCTCAGATCACAAGTCCAGACATCAAGGTATTGATGGAGATGATGTATAAAAATCATGAAAGGCAAGAAGAAAGTATGAAAGCATTGATAACAGAGATGATGGCAACAAAGAGCACAATGAATGAAATAAATAACAAACTGACAAGCATGGAAAGCAGAATTAACTAAGCAGAAGAAAGAATCTTAGAGCTTGAAAATCAAAATATAGAACTAACTCAAATGGTTAAAAACAGAAAAGAAGGTTTTAAGAGACAGAACAAAACCTCCAAGAGATGTATGATTATATTAAGAGGCCAAACTTACACCTCACCAGCATTCCTGAGGCAGTAAGGGAGACAGAGAACACCTTGGAACAAACACTCCCTGAGGTTATCCAAGAAAACTTCCCTCATCTCAGAGACATGGTCATCCAAATGCAAGAAATTCAGAGAACTCCTGCAAGGCATCAAATGAGAAGACCAACTGCCATACACATAGTAATTCACTTACACAAAGTAGATATAAAAAAAATCCTAAAGACAGAGAGAAATGGCAGACTACCTACTGGGGTAGAGCAATTTGAATAGCAGCAGATGTAAGCTAAAAGAGACTGAACTCTGATCTTCAAAGTTCTCAAAGAAACAATTCCAACCAAGAATTTCCTACCCAGCTAAACTAAGCTTCATCAGCAACAAAGAATTACAGTTCTTCACAGACATCCAATCCCTAAGATATTATGCTGCTTTCAGACCAGCTCTACAGGAGATGCTTAAGAAGGTATTAAGCACAGAAGAAAGAAAGAAAGAAAGAAAGAAGAAGAAGAAAAAAAGAATGACTATGCACTTCCAAAGAGAACAGGAAAACACAGAATCAACAAAGAACACATCATGACTGCAATCTTGAAAACACACACATGCATCAACACAAAAGTTAAAAGAAAACAAACAAGCAAAATCTTTATAAGAGCTTCATGACAGGGATAAACTCTTACATTTCAATAGTCAGCCTGAACATGAGTGGACTGAAATTACTGAAAAGACATAGAATGGCAAACTGGATAAAAAGGAAAGACCCGACAATATGTTACCTACAGGAAACACATCTTACTACAAAGGACATCCACAGACTCAAAGGGTGGAAAAAAACCTTTCAGGTGGATGGAAAACAAAAGAAGGCAGAAATCATGATTTTAACACCAGACAAAACAACCTTCAAGCTATCAAAAATTAAAAAAGATACAGAAGGACACTACATAATGATAAAAGGTTCAATCCATCAACAAGAACTATTCATCCTAAGTATATATGCACTCAACACAGGAGCACCAGGATTTATAAAGCAACTATTAAGTAAACTAAAAAAAGGATATTGACAGTAACTCTATCATAACTGGGGACTTAAATACCCCACAAACAACTCTAGAGAGCTCATTGAGGCAAAAACATCAGTAAGAATATCTGGAATCTCAAAATTTAACATGCCGTAGAATTGTTTGCTGTCTTCCCCTTTCTGTTTGTCCTTGACCTTCTTGTTCTTTCTTATATTTTTTTCTGCCCTTTCCCTTCTCTCTCCTGCTTTCTCTGTTATGACACTTATTCTTTGGGAAGGAGAAGTTGGTGAATGTTGCAGTTGAAAACCAGGGACTTCTCATTGGGTTGGCTTTTTTCTTTCCTCTTATAATGAACAGGAGGGAAGGTGCTCCAGAGATCATGTAGTCAAGCTGTTATTTAGCTGAGGAAACTATTTTGATCCTAAACAAATCTTATGTAGAAGCTGGCATATAAAATAACATTTTTAAAAGATGTGTTCTATTTTAAATGAGAAGTAGTTTTAGAGCACCCCTGTGCAAAACTTCCTCAGAACCACCAAGATCCACAGAAAACATAAAACACAGGTTTCTTTTAATACTACCTCCTTATTTTATATAGGAGGATATAGAAAACCTGAGAGGTAAGATGACTTGAAGCTAAAGAAGAATACCTTGTGAGCAGGCTTGCTTTAAAGACTGCAGTGCCCATGGAAATCTGTTGCCTAATGCCTACGTTAAAATAAAAGAAAGGGTAGAACACATCATGCCATATGATACACCATAGGGTTGTAAAATCTTCATTCTTTAGCTTGCTTTGCCTAGAGCAAGTCAACCTCTCTATGGGCCTCTGTTCTTCATTTGCAAAATGAAAGGGCTGATGAAATGAACTCCGAGATCCTATAATTCAGGAATTCCAGCTTCTTCTCCTCCTTTTTCTTCCTCATCTTCATGAAGAAAGTCTTCACTAGAAGCAAAGTGCAGTGTAGCAAAAGACTCTTCAGGTTGTTACAGCAGGTAAAATCACCCATAAATGTTTTCTGAGTGGCAGTCACTTGCCAGCCACCGATTTCAGGTATTTGAGCCAAATCATTGAACAAAACAGAAAAAAAAATGCCTTGGTAACATGAGGCTCACATTCTACCAAAGGACAGCATTTGGTTCCCTTCTGCGTGTGTGTCAATTTATACCATTGAGATTTATTGGACAGATTGACCTCATTGACCCATGGACAGTGATCATCTTCGGTAAAAATAATGGTGGCTCTTTGTGGAGTAGCTAGTTGAACTTGGACATTTGCACATTTCACTTTATTCCTTACAACAACCCTGTAAGGAAAATTCTCGTTTTATAGGTAAAGGCACCGAAGCTTAGGGCATTTGCACAAGCCTTAGGCATAAAGCTGCTTTAAGAACGTGTGAAGGATCTGGGATTTGCTCCCAGCCCTGGATACTTCCTCTGTGTCTTCATTCTTGCACCTCAGTGACAGATACCCTCAGCCAATGAGAAGGTCAAAGATACACTTTCATGGAAAAACACGGACCTTCATAAAAAGATGCATTTAAAGAAAACCCACTTAGTAGTTCATTTAAGCAAACCACACATGCTATTTTAGGAAGTCTAGAAAATACCCTGAGATACGTCTACCCCTTTGCTTTTGGAGCTGGGGTAAAACAACAATAATCCTGGGGATAAAGGAGTTTAAAGACTTGGTCACCCCAGTGTGACAACTGCCACTAGGTTCTAATAGTGAGTTGATCTTTAATATTTGGTATCTTGAGTCGTGGTTTCATTCCAGTTGCCTGACTTTCCTGCCTCATTGTCTCCGAGTTGAGCATGCCAGTTTGCTTTTGTAGTTCTCTGTGTTTATTGATCAGCCCCTGTCATCTCCAAGATGGTCCTTACATGCAATTGAACCCTCCACCTTCCAGACCCTCCTACCCGCCTCTCCACAACCTCTGGGCACCCTTTCACCTGGGCTGTCAGAATAATGAAGGCTTGATTTCAATACTTTCCCTCATTTTTCTGTTCACTGCTCTGCGGGTTAATGCAGATTCCAAACTTCAACAAGCAGCTGTTAAACATGTCATTAACACTGCTTCGGCTGCAAATGAGACTCTGCTACTGGGATTACTCCGTGAGCTATAGTTTTGTGATGAGCTTTGTCAATCACAGCTGACCTGCTGTGTACCGAATGGAACTCAGATTATCTTCTTTCTTCCTCTGACTCTTGTCATTTTTTTCACAAAGAATTACTATTCTACTCCCTGAAAGATTGATTACTTGCACAAATAAGAGAGTCTGAGACATTAATACAAAATTCACAGGCTTTTCTTTATCTCAAACCTGCAACTCCCTCTACATTTCCTCCTGGTAATTATATTAGAATTGTGTACACTAGGAATTGCCATCTGATTATTATGAAACTAGTTTTGTCATGACAAAAATGAGCTTAAGTCTTGTTTTTTTGGAAAATGATCAGTACAGTGCACTGGATGAGAGAGAAGGAGATTAAATCCAACTTGCTTTCATCCATGAATGCTTTCATCTCTTTTTCAAACACAGGAAATGATTACCACTGCTATAAGCTGCAGTTCATATGAGTGAAAAGGATAAGGAAATATTGAAAATTCTGTAACCAACAGTAGGACATAATATAGGTCTCTGGCACCCACTGAGCGACATGTACTTTATTTTTCTATACTGCCAATGTCAAGAGTTTCATATTTGAAAGGGAGTCTTACCTTGAGGTGTGACATTATGGACTGGGGAATGAGCAAATGGACATTTTAAAAAGTTGGACTTTTTTTATAGATGATTAAACGGAAGATACTATTTATAACATCTAACAACTATTAGCTATGGTGAAATATCCACTCATGTTTGTAATTTGCAAGTGAGAGAAGGCAGAACAGTCATTCCGTCATAGTATATTTTCCAATATAGCATCAAGTAGACAGAAGGTTCTTCAAGAACAGTGATCACAACCTATTTGCCTTTATATCCCTGATTTCTGTAGGTTGCAGCTACTTTATAGATAATGAAGTGAGTGAATGAACGAATGAATGTTCTGTGGGTGAGTCACTCAGTATCATCTTGACATTGAAGAAATAAATGTGGTTTTTAGTCAGCCACATAAACAAACATTGACTGTATTCTTTCTATTTCACAGACGCCTACAACTACACACATGCACACATACACACACACACGCACATACCCTAGCAGTGCTTAAATGTCAGTTTACTTCCCAAATTCATCTTCACAATAGGTCTTGTTTTTAGGAAAAATAGACCCTGAAACTGCTGTATCAGTTATCTAGTACCATTATAATGCTGTATAACAAAACTACAATACCTCCTGTGGCATTTGGCACAAAGCATTTATTGCTTACATGTCTGAGGTCAGCTGGGAATTGGCTAACTGGTTTTGCTGATCTTGGCTGGGCTTGATTGCATGTCTGGAGATTGAGTATTGCATGATTACAATGGCTTCCATTTGGACAGACGGAACAATCGGCTCCGCTTCACGTGTCCCTTATCCTCCAGCAGTCTAGTCTGAGTGTCTGCTCTTGAGGGCAGAGTTGTAAGAGTGAGAACGTGGAAACCAGAGGCTCTTAAAGTCTTAGACTGGGACACACACTTCCACTCAAGTCTACTGACCCAATTAAAACAGAAGGTTAAGAGGAATGGACTCTGCTTTTATGGGAAGAACTCCAATGTTGCACGCCAAAGGGCACGGTTAGAAGGAAGAGTAAAGAATTTGGTCATTTTTGTAAATTGAAATTTGCCATTTACTGACTCACTTTAAAATAAAAGAATACTGATTAAATTGAATTGAGTACACTTGGACTTTGGTTTACTTCTTTATGACCTTGAATCACATGTATATAAAATATGCATGGAATTGCGCCCAAAAGAGATAAAACAAAGAAATGTGCTTTTTTTTTCATATTTGGAATCCTGAGACAAGTTCGGTTCCAGGCCACTGACACACAGGCTTTTCCTGCAGATTGCTGACATTCTTTCTGCTATGTAGGTGTGGATAAAAGAGCAACAGAGGTAGTGAAATCACTGTGAATAGAGAAACAGAACAGGAGGTAAACGGAGAGTGGGTAGAGTGTCGGCTAAAAGAATCAGGGACTCCATCTCCAAAACTGGAGGCTGTATCCTCTCTCAGTTCTATCAGAGATAGCAGAAGAGAGCCGCAGAAGAAAGACGGCTTTCAATGGATCAATAAGGTGATCACCAAACAGAGGCCATGACCCAAGGTTATTTGAGTATTTCATATTTTGACTTATTTACATTTCATGAGCCCCAAATAGAGCTTCTCAGTATTCAATTTTTTTCTCCATTGATTTTAATTAAGCTCACCATAGGCTAGCAACCCTGATGAACGGAAAGAGTATTTTCTATCAAAAAGCTATCTAGCTTCTGAGGCAGGAATTCTGGGGCTTGCCCACGTCTTATTCAAAATGTTTTTACTTCCATTCTGTGGCATGATTCTTAGAATGTGAAATAAAGACACATTCAGCTGCTACACCATAAAGATTTTCCACTCTGTGACTGTGAAAATTACCATATTATTCCTGATTCCGACATGTCATATGGAATCTGGGACCGGTGATAAGTGCTGTGTATACAGTAGCTTCTGTGCAGGAAGTGATGCTCAGTGTTGTTCATGATGGGATATGCTTCTGTACCTCCTTTTAGACGTTTAATCACACAGTTCTCCTCTTTCTGGGCTCTCCTCTTCATTTTCAAGATTCTAATTTTTGTGTCTCTGACTAGAGGAACAGATATATTAGCTAGTGTTTTGGGGTGAACCTAATCCATTACCTGTGTTACTTGTTAAGAAATTACTACTCTATTATTATGAAGAAGAATTCCAGTGCAAAAAATCAGAGTCACTCAAAGGATGGCTTTGAGAAGAGGATGGGACAATGCCAGTCTATAGGAAAACTTTTCAGGATATAAGGTCACTGCTTTACATAGTCTGCCTATTTAAAAGGTGCAAATTGTGTAAATCTTAACAGTGGTTTACAGTGGAAAATGACAAATGTAGGTCCAATCAAAGTCAGAACGAGAGGACAGGGGATTGGATTGCAGTGTTAGTAAAAGCCACCGGGATTAGCTTTCTGCCATCCTGAATTATTCTACTCAGCCATATTATTCTGGAAAAAAATAAAAGGAGAAAACATGGAAATAGGAAACCAACCAATCATCCCCGATTCTCTGATAATACAGCTAATATGTTAATTTTTTAATAGAGAAAATTAGCAATTTATTGTCATATAACAAATTCCCCCGAAATTCATTGTCTACAAAGAATGACGTTTTTTATCTGACTGTTCTTGTGGGTCAGAAAACTGGGTACGGCTTAGCTGGGTATGTCTGACTCAAGGTTTCTTATGAGGTTGCAGGCAAGTTGACAACTGGGACAGTGATATCTTCTGAAGACTCTGCTGGTGAAGAGAAGGGAAGGATAGCATGAATTTATTTCTAAGATCACTCTAGGGTCCTAGTTCTTTGCCACCTAAGTCTCAAAAGTGACATTCTGTCACATCTACAGTATTCTATTTGTTAAAAGCACTTTAGGAGGCCCAGGCAAGAGGATTGCCTAAGCACAGGGGTTCGAGACCTGCCTGGGCAACTTGGTGAGACTTCGTCTCTATAATAAATAAAAAAATTAGCCAGGCATGGTGGCTGGAGCCTGTAGTTCCAGCTATGTGAAAGGTTGAGGTGGAAGGATCTCCTGACCCAGCAGGTCGAGGCTACGGTGGCCGTGAGCATGCCACTGCACTCCAGCCTGGGTGACAGAGTGAGACTCCAACTCAAAAAAAAAAAAAAGAAAGAAAAAAAGCCAGTTAGTAAGTCCTGCTCCCGTTTAAGAGCCTGGCTGCTGGGTGGTGGGACTCATAGGCAGCCATGTTTGTAAGGGCACAAAGAAGAACATTAAAAAAAATCATCTGTGATGTTATCCCTCAGAGATAGTTATTATTTCAATGTTTATTTTACATACATAAACACATTGAATCACATTTGTATCATTTTTTCTCAGAGAATCAGTTCATATTATATGCAGCTGTCTGAAATACTCACTTAATAATGGGCTATTTAGTAAAAAGAAGAGCCTTTTATTATTCAACTAATGCATATTTATTTTGATCTAATTGATCAATAACCTCACTACTTAGACATAACTACTTTGGGCACTTTAAGTTGCGTCCATCTTTTTTAATATTTATTTATCTAGAAGTACAAACAAACACAAATGTATCAACTAGCATGACCTTAGGTAACCTGGATCTTTATGTTGCTCTCAAATAAATCTGCTGTTAACAACATATCTACAGTGAAAAGGAATTCAATTTCTGAAAAATAGCAACTTATAGTTATTATTAATATCATGGTTGTTACATATCGAAGAGCTTGATTAAACTGGCATTTTACATTTTGTCAAAATTTTATTTTGAGGTGCGGTATTAAGTGTATGCACTCATTAAAGTTAGGGAAAACACAAGTTTATTGTTCAAAAAGGAAGTACCAATATTTCAATGAAAGTGATTCAGATGACATTCTACCATGCGCCAAAAAAAAAGAACAAAATGAATAAGTCAAAATTAAAGCCCCAATACACCTCCCCCCCACCGCCTAATTCTGTAACTGTGAAATCCTTGTTTATTTCTTTTTAAAAATCTTACTATAGAGTTGTGGGGTACACGTCAGGATTAACTACATAAGTAGGCTGCCTGCAGGTGAAGTTTGGGCTTCTAACTGGCCCTCACTCTCCCGGTAGTGGACCAGGTGCCTTTGCGTTGTCACATGTCCCCAGGTCTCCCCCCTCCCTTCTCTGGCAGTGCCCAGCGACTGCCAATCCCTCCCTTATACTAATGAGACTAATGTTCAGGGCCCACTTACGAGTGAGAACATGTGGTATTCAGTTCTTTGTTTCTGTGACAGTTTGCCTCGTATTATGGGGTCTCCAGTTCCATCCAATTTGCTTTGAAGTCCACGTTTTGTTCTTCTTCATGGCTGCATAATACTCTATGATGTGTGTGAACTGCATTTTCTTGATCCAGCCCATTTTCAATGGGCAGTAGAGTCGGTTTCATGTTTTTGATGCTGTGAATAATGCAGCAATAAACATGAGGGTTCAGGTATCTTTTTTTGTCGAACAATTTATGTTCCTCTGGGTGTATTCCCAGTAGAGTGATTGCTGGATCATATGGAAGGTCAAATTTCTGTTCTTTTGGGAATCACCACAATGCTTTCCATAGAGGTTGAACTGGCTTGCACTTCCACCAGCAACGTAGAAGTGTTTCCTTCTCTCCGGACCCACACATGCATCTGTTGTTTTTTATCTTGTTAATGATAGCCCTCCTTACCGGAGTTAGATGGTATCTCACTGTAGTTATTTTTTATTTTTTATTTTTTTTGAGTTGGAGTCTCACTCTGTTGCCCAGACTGGAGTTCAGTGGCCGCTCCCGGCCACCGCAGCCTCAACCTGCTGGGCTCTGGCGATCCTTCCGCCTCAGCCAGACAAGTAGCCGGCATTACAGGCATGCGCTACCATGCCCGGCTGATTTTTCGATTTATTGTAGCGATGAGGTCTCGCCAAGTTGCCCAGGCAGGTCTCGAACCCGCGGGCTCAGGCAATCCACTTACCTCAGTCTCCCAAAGCGCGGGATTACAGGCTGTGCCACCAAGCCTGGTTTCACTGTTGTTTTTATTTGCATTTCTCTGATGATTAGCGAGGCTGAGCAAGTTTTTCATGTGTCTGTATATATTCTTTTGAGAAGTGGCTGTTCGTGTCTTTTGCTCACTTTTTAATGGGGTTGCTTTTTTTCCCTTCACTTCATTTGCATTCCAAATACAACTCTTTCCTATTAAATGCAGAAATTGTCATCTTTGTTTCTACAAGATAACAACATGTATTATATTAGATTAATTTCATTAAAGTTTATTGATTTGTGGTTTTATTTTTATATGACATATAGTTTTATAAAGGTGTAAGTGGTTATAAATATAAACAGTTTGGATTAGTCAAAAACATACTATTTAAATAACTTGGTGATCAAAAATTTAAAAATGATTGGCTATCTATAAGAATTTTTCCCTTTAGGAAGGGGGAATTCATTACCAATATGTCCATATTGTTATCAATATTAGACCCATAGTTTGGACAGTTTCTCTGCATGTGAAATCTCTCCATTGCTATTTCCAGCAAAATCTGAATCCCTGATTCTTTTCTCTTTTTTTCATCTCGAAAAATCTGTCAGCTTTGCTAAGATTTCGCTGATGAATTATAATATTTGCCTCTTTTCCTGCTAATTGAGACTATATATGTAGTATCAATTCAATAACACCACAAAAGTATTTTGAAGCATATAGCAGGCACTACTATTCCAAATAAAGTCCCTGTTCTAATGAAACGTACACTCTAAAAGGAGAGATAGATTGTGTGTGTGTGTGTGTGTGTGTGTGTGTTTGTTTTGAATATTATGAAAGTACATCAGAATGGTAGGTAATGAAGAAGAAAAATATTTTTTCAATGAAGAAAAATAAAGCAAGTGATACTTATAGCTAATTCAATTAGTTTTAACTATTTCCTATTAGGGCCAAAGCTTCCAGAACAAGTAAGGGTTTCATCTCATTTGGTAAGGAGTCAGAGACAGTCATGCTTAATATCCTCTAGATTCCCAAACCCGGATGCACATTGGAACCACCTAGAGATTGTTAAATACACTGGACCTTACTTCCGGGGGTTCTGTTGTAACTGGTCAGGGGTGCTCTGGCTTGAGCATTGGGACTTTGAACAGCTCTTTAGCAGATCCCAAGAAGCCAAGCTCGTTAAGTCTGAAACTCTCCAGATGATGGCATTTGTAAATTGGGCTTAGCATAGCCTGGATGGTGCCAGTTTCCACTTAAAGCTCTTTACAGTAGCTCAGCAAGATCCATAGCAGTGTGTCTCAAGCCTGCCTGATGGCAAGAGTCACCTAGCATGCTTAATAAACATCCAGATCCTTGGGATCCTCTCCTCATCTATTGAATCAGAGTCTTCAGGAAGACAGAGTCAGTAGATCACCTTAGCCCTTCTTTGCAAACATCCTGGGTTATGCTGACACTTAACGTCTGGCAACTTTTCATACCCTTCTCAAAAGATATTGCTTGAGTTCCTTCAGTGGCATTCAATCTATCAATCCAGCTAATCTATCATCCTTTGAGGCATGCTAGATTGATCACTTGACCATTTACACATTACAATACACTCATAATCTCCTGGTTAGAAACTTTTACCAGAAACATTTAGTTGATCCAGTGTTTAAAATTTATAGCATGGGGCAAAGTGATGTTTTTTTGGGGGGAGGGTTAGAGTAAGAGGTTATCTTGAAATACATATCAGGCCCTTTAGAGGGAATTCATAGGGAGAATATGGTTTGCAAGCTGATGGTGGATCTGTGAAATTTTCTGTGCATATCTCTTTTTATTTCCTGTGAAGCTTCTTCTCAACTTTTTGCTCCCACTAGACTGATAAGGCATTTTTTCCCTCAGTGATCTAAGGAACCTCATTTCTAAAAACAGAATAATAAGCTTAGATGCATTTAGTTGGAGGATTTGAAAAGTTTTCTTTTTCAAACCATGACAGCCCATTTGATTTTCTCATTGCCCAAGTAGGTTGGAAAAACAAGAGATCATGTATATTTAGCGGAGAATCTGAAGCCAAAAAACCCAGAGAATTTAAGAGTTCTACACCTTTTCTCACAGGTGGTCAGGGGCTGGGTAGAGTCTAGATTGCTGTGTATTCTTGGTGCTCCACTCTGACAAGCGCTCTGACTTTCTCTCTCGTAATCATCTGTATGTTAATCCCACTATTCACCTGATGGTCCTTACGTTGCGTTGCGTATAGTTCATGATGCTTTGTTTTTTTCAACTTAAAATATGCCACTAAGATCAGAGGGTAATGGAGTACTTTTTAAGGAATGAATGAATGTGGCGATTTTTACTGCACCCCACTTCATTGAAATAATGAGATTGCTTTTGAAATCTGTTGAAGAAAATGTCTAGATCTAGGGAAGAAAGAGATGAAGAGTGTGTTTGTTTTGTTTGTTTTTTGAGACCAGTACTTTATGGGTGTTTGAGTGGCCAGATGGGATCTCTAATTTCTCATTCAGCTTGCCGTGGGAGACCGTGGAGGCTTTTTACTCATCAACGGGCAGCAGCAAACAGCACTTTTGCCACGGGACTGTGCAGCAGAAGGGAGCGGAGAGTTTGGTAATGCTGAGGGAAAACCATAGCTTTCAGGAGATACATTTTTTTTCATGGAATGCAATTTATGACTTTATAACCAGATTTGGGCTTTTTCATTTTTTCTCACCCGTCTAGAAGTGTATGTGTGGAAGTGAAGTGATTTTCACAGAGTCCTATGTAGCACACCTTGTAGTAAGAGAAGACTCACATCAGAATTCTACAAATTGGGCTATTTACGTGGCATGGTCCTCTTTGGGTCGCAGGTTCAGACTCGTCAGCGACAGTCAGGATGTAACTGGTCTAGACATCAGTGTAACAGCTTATAGAAGGGGGTCTTTCCCTCTGCCTAGAATTTGCCCCACAACTGTGCACACACTTCTTTCATTTTCATCCCTCTGGTCTGAGCTTACATGTCGCCTGCTGCAAGAGGCCTGAGGTATTATTAGGCTCTGAACACCTAACTCCTAAGTAGCATTAGGCTCCACTCTGAATGCCTGTCCTTCTTACTCTGTCTTATAGTACCCTGTCCTTTTCCTTTATGCCACTCAGCACAATTTGTTGCTATGTCATTATTTGATAATTTTATGTCTCTCCCAGTAGACTTCCAGTTCACGAGAACAGGGACTGTATCATTGCCCCAGTACTCAAATTTCAATTCCTCGAGCAGCAGCAATAATTATTATGTGAATAAATGAGTGAATGAGGGAATGCATGCTATTTTCTCCACTTAGAATGCAATTTTTCTACCCTTTCTCTCTGAGAAACTGAAACAAAACTCTTGGTAATATTTGAACACCCTGTACAGATATCATTGTTTTCTTGTGGAAAGTTTCTACATGTTCCTCTATCAACGAAAGAAATAATCATTTCCATTTCTGGTCATTAAGCTCTTTCCCCTGTCTCTCTCTCTCTCTCTCTCTCTAATAATACTGCATGCAGTACATGCTGTAGAACTTTAGATTTATTTTTCTGTTGTCCTGCAACACCGTCACTGCAGTCTCCTTTATGGTGGAATTGTGTCTTGTTCACTTTCATGTCCCTTTAGTGAGCAATGGATAAATATATATCAATATTGTGACTCAATGGGAGAAAGGAGTGGTGGAAAAAAAGACTCCAGGGAGCAGACAGGATCCAGAATAGATGCAAAAACAAGAAAGCATTCTTGTGAGGCACGGGATTCTGGATGTGTAAGATTTTGAAAGAATGTGGTTTGGGATGTTTCTAGGTGATTTTTCACTTTGGAAACTTCCTAAGGGTACTCAGAAAGGCACTGGGGTGGGTGGTAGACATGTGCTCATAGCTCATGAATTTTGAACGAATACTTCCTATCTGAGCCCCACTTCTTCACATGCAAACTACCTCATCTGTAATTGTTTACTTATTATAAGAAATCTCCAATCGATCACTGTAATTTGGGGCCATAATGTGGCCTCTCTTCTAATGATGCCAGGAGCTGCTTCTTCTGGCCAACCATCAGTCTCTGTGCACATTTGTGGTTGGTGGGTGGTGACTTAATGTGAACTGTACAGTGATGGTTGATTATATTTTGTCTCAGAGCAATTGAAGCAGTCACATGGTGAGTCTCTATCAAGGGGTCACATGTGCTTCACTTGACTAGTGAGAAATAGTGTGGAGAATCTGCCTATTCTGGAACGCTGTCATATTGCTGTTTGTGTCTTTTGGCATTTTATTATAAGGCAGATACATGCTGGAGCTCAATTTAAAAAGAAAAACAACAACAACAAAAACCTTTAGCTTGTTAAGTATGAAAACCACTCCTATAAAATGCCGCCCCCTTAAAAAAAAAATTAGCATCCCAGGTCAGGAAGACGACAAATCTTCCATCTTGCTGAGTCTTAACCTTTGTTGCATTTCTTTTGTTTTTTTTTTCCTTTCTTGAATTTTGACTACTTTGAGTTTATCGTTATTATTATTGCTCTGCCCTGTGTACTTTTTAACTGTTTGTGGATTTCTGTATTTTCAACGGGAGCAGAGGGTAGTGGTGGTGTTAGGTATAGTTAAAAGTGATGAGATGAGAGGCGGAAAGAGAGAGGACAGGCGATTTAAAGGCAGAGCGCAGAAAAGCCACATCTATAGCTGGCAAAGCTAAGGACTTTCGAATGTTCTCTAACAGCAGGCGTTGAGGTTGAGATGCAGGAAGCCTAGCACCAGCATTAGAAGTAACTCAGTGAAAGTTAAAGGATTCTGCAGTTCTGCATATCAGCTTTGAGACCCGTGGCCTGGCTAACAAACGGGATAAAACAAACATTGTTTAAAAAAATAATAAGTAGAACAACATTTGGTGTAGACACATACCCAGGGGGAAACCAGGAACCTGGTACACTCAGCTTTTGCATGCTAATGAAAATAAATCATTACTCTGGTAAATGAAGGCCATTTCTCCTGCAGCCTTTCAGGGAGAACACCGCACCTGACCCTTTCTTTGAAGCATTTGGAAGTCTGAACACTCAATTTCTTGCCACTGCCAGCTTTTGAAAATTGGTCTCTCCCCTCCTCGGGATTTAGCCGCAGAGTCAGCAGTGACTCCACAAAGCCCTTGCACGTTGGGAGTTTAAGGCCGAAGAAGGGGCTGGATTTTTCAAGAGTAAGCGGAATCTTAATGCCCTCTCCGCAGATGGTAAGAGGAAATGAAAATATATACCTGAGTGTATTAGTGCATCGAGGGGACTCCTGTCTTGGGCTTGTCATGAACCGTAGAGGGTCGTCCACACTGATAATTGTGATCATACCCAAATTACTCAATGCCAATTTATTTATTTATTCCCCCCCCCATCAAAAAGACAATGCATCACCAACAAGTCACAGACAATTCTTTTCCTGTAAAGGCTGGGGTGCTCAATGTACATTCAGAGCCACGCACATGAGCGCGAAGAAGTCGACTACCACAGCTATTTAATCAGGAGTGTTTGTTGATTTGAGCAGAGGCCCTATGCTGTGAAATGAAAACAGAAAACCAAATTTTCTTGAGCAATCTCGCTGTTCCTGCTTCAGGTGCTAGGCCATTTCACTAAAGCAGCTCAGACGAGAATGTCATTAGTTCTTAAGCCCCAGGTGAATTTGCCACTGTTCCACATGATTAAGCCAGATAATTGTGTGTTGATAGCGAATGTGGTTGGTGAAATACAATTTCTAGGACCTTCCTAAACAAACACAATGTAGGAGTGAGTCAGAGGGCTGTCATTTCAGTCCTTTGTCACAGGTTTTGCACGGGCAGACATCCCTGGCGAGGGCCGGTAAGCAATTCAGGGGTGGCGGCCATCCCTGGGCTCTTAAAGGTGACCCGGTTTGAAAAGGGAATCACACATCTTTCTGCATTTGTTTAGGGGAAACGAAAAAAGGACATCTCATTAAAGTGCCAAGACACAACGCCGGCTCCTCTGTGCACCTTGTTTTGGACCCTGAATGTAAATGGTCTCTTTAAGTGTGTTTTAAAAAGCATCCGTGATTTCAGAGATCCTTTCTGAAATGTGTAAAAATACCGACGTCTCCAATGATAAAAACAACAACAACATCTGCCGATGGCAAAATATAGTCAACTTTCGGGGCCAAGTTTTTGGAAGCAGCCAATGTGTTTGCATGTGTGATTTTCTTTTCCACATATAAGTTTCTGTGGATGCAAAAATATATATTTGTATGTACCGATCAGGTGTTCGCATCCTAAATTTATATAGCTATGACTTTTCCTGCACCTAAATATTGAGGCTTTAAAAATTTGTAGTGTGAAGGTATAAAGCTTTTAATTTGTTGTTGGTGGTGTTTGGTGTGGAATCTTGTGTGGTTTTATTCTTTGCATTTTTAACGCAAATCTAACTTTCCAGAGGGATCACTTTTCCTGTCATTGTGTGCATTATTTTATTTCCCCACTTCCCTCGAAATTTAAACAACAATAATGATAATACATATATTCTGATACTTTTTTTGTCTACAAAGCAAGTGCTCAGTTGATCCCTTATAAAGTAAAGATGCTACTGATTTCCGAAGAAAAATCAAAAATAAGGCTAAAAACAGATGCCCAACTAGAAGACTGGAAAAACAATAGCCTCTTAATTGACATGAGAAATGACACACATCTGAAGTGTGTACACACGTTGCAATGTGGGGACTGGCTCCTAACGTGGGTGGCTTTTAAAGTCAATAACAATAGTCAAAATCAATACTTTTAAAAATTCATCACAAAACCTTTGTTTTGTGAAGTCATCATAAAACCTCCAGCAACTGGGAGTGAAGGTGCGTTAATTTGTGGTGGTGCTCCTTCGGGAGAACCACGTGTTTTGTTGAGTGTGGCCTGGGCAGTCTCTCAAAAGCCTCTAATGTCACTGCCAACACTACCACCGTCCCTGCCCCAGTGGCTTGGGGCTCCTCAGAGCTGAGGGTTTTCCCTGAGTACAACTTTTCCTCCAGTCATCCTGGCATGTCTTGGCCTCTTAACTCTTCCAAACTCCTCCTAAGAAACTTGTTTTTGTAGTTGTTCCCTTTATCAAGGGAGTTGAGGAGAAATTTTTGGAGGTTAAGTGGAAGAGTAGAAGACATGAATAATTCACAAGAGCATTGTCCTTGAAGGAAATGACCCCCTGTGACAACAGAATTGGTGGTGCATTTTTTGTTTTCTTTTTGCAGTCAGTAGTGGTCTCAGCGGAAGTGGTTGCCCTCCCAGAAGAAGGAGAATGCTGGCAAAAGACCCTGCATGGCATGGTATCTCTATAACTTCTCCACTTGTCTCTCCTTCAGTTAAAGCACTGATGAGCTGTGCAAATAAGTTATTGCTTGTTTTGAAAAGAGACTGGCATGGTCTTGAAACACTTAGGCTATCATGTAAACAGAAATAACTAGTTACTGGGTAAGATCAAGCCTTGACATAGGAAAAGAACTGCCTCTGGTTAGAATTCCCAGCGTGAGCTGTGCCAAGGACTAGCTCCATGGCGTCGGGCAAGTCACTTCATCAACATATCCCTCTGCAAAGCCTCTTCTTATCGAATTCAAGAGGAGGAGAAGTGGTTCCACCATCTGGTTGGGTCAGACATCCTCTTGCTGTCAGGATCCGCCAAGAGCTAGTAGGCTGTCCTATTTCAGCACCTTTTCTACCACTGACTGTCGCATACCCCTGGCAGCAGTTGGCCTCCGTCCCACTTAGGGATCGTTTTATAAGTGAGAAACTTGGGGTAAGGTTACCTCTCACTTATTTATCTTCTTTAGAAATCCATGATTCTTCAAATGTAGTAGAGGACCTTTAAGCTTTGGTAGAGGTAGAATGAGGGATGAGAATGCAGAGGAACCTTGAGGCAGGGGGCATAGAGGCTTGGGGGGCAGTAAGGGGAACATGATCCCTAAGCGGGTTGGAGGGCAATTACTGCCAGGGGTGTGGGATGTGCTGTTCGGTGGCAGAGAAGGTGCTGGAGAAAAGGACAGCCTACTATCTCTTGCCTGATTCTGCCAGCAAGATAATGTCTGACCCAACCAGATGGCAGAAACACTTCTGCTCTTGACGACCGGCACATTCAATGAGAAGAGGCTTTGTACGTGAAAACATTGGTAACAGCCTGAAGCACTGCAGAAAATAAGAAAGTATGACTAGACAGTGGACTGATTTCTTAAACAACAAGTTTCTCACTAAAGAAATTTTGCTCTATAGATGAAGTTAGATCAGAACCCAATCTAGAAGATAAACTGGAAGCTTTTTACATGTCAGAAATTGGTGTGGCAGAGGGAGCAAAGATCTGTTAGATGGGAGAACTCTGTCTAACATCCTGACATCATGAAAAATTTCCCAGTCTTTGTATGGGGTCATGTAGGGCAAAACTGAAAGTACGTATTTTAACAGTCAGTGAAAAATGTTCTTGAAAATCAGACGATAGATGCAGCAAAGTAGAAAGCACCAAAGAGTCACCTCTGGAACTGGTGTTAGGCTTGGGTATGTGATGTGTGCAGGTTGGCATACATTTCAAAGCACACATATGAGAAATAAAATCCCTGGGCCCCTTTATTTGAACATCTCTGGAAACCTTTTGTTAGTGGCTATGTCTGTGTGGGTCTCTATGAGCAGGTGGACCCGGCAATTGGCAAGGCTAATTTCCCTCAGAATCTGGAGACTGCCCTTCTGAAAGGGCAGTGATCTGCGTGCACAGACTTGCCGCCTGCCGCCCACACATGTCAGGCTCCTGATGGAGCAGAAACGCGCTGGATCAAGGGGTAAACAAAGTCGAAGCTGGAGCCAAGTCTCCGGTCCAATACCTCGAGTGTTTCTGCTCACAAAGTGCAGCCTGTGTTTAATGTGGAAAGGAGAGAGATGCAGTTGTTCCCTAATGAAAAGCTGTAATAGGACAAGCTTGTCCACTGGGTGAATGTGGCTGTAACCACATGACGTCTTTTAACAGAAACGGCAGACATGCTGTTAAGCTCTCCCACTCTGGGCAGAGTTCTTCTCTTACCTGTCTCACCCATCCACTTTGCCCCCTCTGAGCTTTGCTCATATATGTCTATTAATGCCACTAAACTGGGACATATGAAATTTGGGGAGATGGTTGCAATCCCCCCCCACAAAGGGTTCTTAGGGTCCTGTAAAACAGAAGCTTGGTAAGTGAGACTAAAACTCAATCCCATCAGAATGATTCAATTCTGTCCTGCAAAGTACTTTATTGAGACTCTTTCCTGCAAGTTCCCAGATATAATTTGGTGGCTTAGAAATGCTTTTTTTTTTTTTTTTAAGTGATTGCAGCCAAAGGAAAGGAAATGTTAGTGGCAGCCAGCATTTTAAAATGAACCATTGTGGCCCTTAACATTTTACAAGTAATCATAAATTTCAGCTGACAGCTTATTTCTTGATGTCTTTCTAATTAGAGACTTAATAATATATATTTCTTGAAGAGGAAAGTGGTCTGGGCTCTTATGATGCCAGAAACTTGCTAAAATAAAGCAAGTGATGCCAATGTCAAGCATAGGACAGTTTCACTGCAAAAGAGAGTGTTATGAGAGGTCCCGGGCATCATGCTACTAAATTTAGGGGAAACCAGAGCGTGTTTTAATACTTTTAAATAATTGTGTCCAAATAGCCTTGCTCACTCCTTAAACAGCTAAATCTTTTTAATGCCTCTCAAAAAGGGTTTCAAATGGATTTAAATGGGTTTGATGAATGTGAAAGTTCTCTCTCTACATGTAATATTTTCAGAAATAGTGCAATTAATTTGATTTGTGCATAGGCACAAATCATTAGCAAATCGGGTGCTTGTGTTTTAAAAGAATTTGGTCTTATTTAACCTCTATAAATCAATGAGTTTTGGTAAAAGGAAAAAAAAAATTCTGTGAATTTTGAACTACCAGTCCCCAGTACTGAACTTTTCTATTGTTTTAATACTAAACATCAGAATAAGTTGTGCTCAATGCTCTAATAATCAATTATTTCCTTTATAATAAGGATTTTTCATGTGTGTTCATCATAAGAGCTCCTCATGCTATTAACGCTTCTTTAGGTCAAAAGATTTCAGGTTCTCTCTTGATTTTTTTTTTCTTTTATTTTTTAGAGCCAGTGAAGAATAAGCCTGCATCAATGGTTTCATTACTTATTTTTCAGCAGGAATCAAATGTCAGGATTTAAATATTCTTTAGATAATCTCTTTATGATTTTCTTCAAATGTAACCTAAAAACGATTCTTTAGATTTTTAGATAGTATTTGAGGCTTGCTAAGGACTTTCCTGGAAAGCTTTGGAATCTTTTTTGGGGGAAGCTCTTCCCATTGGGAAATGATTGAAATTCAGGTAGTTTCATGTGGCTGAAATTTGCAAAGCATATACCAGAGAGGAGAGAAAGAGAGACAAAAAATCTTACGGAAGTTCTCTACATTCCATCCAGCTAGAGTGATTCATTTCGTTGCATATGTAAGACATTCAGTAAAGACAGCAACAGGGTGAGGCCTTATTATTACAGTTAAACTAGCACCCGTTAAAGGCTACTCTAGAGTCACCTTAATATAGCTTAAAAACAAGCTTCCAAAGGATAAATATTATTGTCAAGTAATTTAACTATCTGCCAGAACAAAATCGGCCACTATCTATAAAGGCCACAAAATCCAGGCATTCAACAATGTAACAGTCACAATGTATGCATCCAATAAAAATTATTACACATTGAAAGAAGTAGAAAAATGTGACCAAAAGCTAGAGGAAAAGCAGCCAATAGAAACAGATACATAAATGACAGAGATGATGTAATTAGCAGATAAAGAATTTAAAATTTGATTATAAATATATTCAAGAATGTAAAGAAAAACCATGAACATAATGGAGACAGAGGGGAAACAATAAAACAGAAGCAAATAAAACTGTAACACTTAAAAATACAATACTTGAAATGATAAATTCATTGGATGGAATTAACAAACCAATTAGACACTACAGAAGACGAGGTCAGTAAACTCGAAGGCAGGAAAACAGAAAATATCCAAACAAAACCACCAAGAATAAAAGCCTAACAAAATGGACACATCTGTGAAACAACACTAAGTGGCCTATAATATGTATACTTGGAGTTCCAGAAAGAAAGGAGAGATAGAATATGAAATATTTCAATAAATAATGGCATAAAATTTTCCAAATAAAGCGAAAGTTACAAATGTATTGATTCAGAAATTCAACAAATCCAAGTAGGATGAGCACCATGTTTCATGGTAATCAAGTTACTAAAAATCAGTAACAAGTCGGGCTCGGTGGCTCAGCCTGTAATCCTGCACCTTGGGAGGCTGAGGTAAGTGGATTGCCTGAGCCCACGGGTTCGAGACCCACCTGGGCAACTTGGTGAGACCTCATCTCTACAATAAATCAAAAAACTAGCCGGGTGCGGTAGCGCCCCCTGTAGTTCCAGCTATTTGGAAGGCCGAGGCGGAAGGATCGCTGGAGCCCAGCAGGTCGAGGCTGCGGTGGCTGGAAGTGGCCACTGCACTCCAGTCTGGGCGACAGAGTGAGACTCCAACTCAAAAAAAAAAAAAAAAAAAAAAAGTAAAAAAAAAAAAAAAATAAACTTCAAATATAAAAATATAAAAATTATTAAAATTAAAAAAAAAAAATGATGAAAAATAATTAAA
>CAUYQG010092399.1:0-12173 GCA_963574415.1 Tarsius wallacei
GAGTCTCACTCAGTTGCCCAGACTGGAGTGCAGTGGCCGCTCCCGGCCACCGCAGCCTCGACCTGCTGGGCTCCGGCGATCCTTCCGCCTCAGCCTTCCAAGTAGCTGGAACTACAGGCGCGCGCTACCACACCCGGCTAACTTTTTGATTTATTGTAGAGATGAGGTCTCGCCAAGTTGCCCAGGCGGGTCTCGAACCCGCGGGCTCAGGCAATCTACTCACCTCAGCTCCCAAAGCGCGGGATTATAGGCTAAGCCACCGAGCCCAGCTTATTTAACAATTCTTAACAAACAAAAAGCCTTATACTACAGAAGGGAAATAAAAATAAGTTGACAGCAAGAAGGCCTTTATCTCATCTTTATTTTTAATTTTTTTTGTGGAGAGGGGCTCTTGCTGTGTTGCCCAGACTAATCTTAAACTTCTGGCCTCAAGTGGTCCTCTCACCTTGACTTCCCAAAGCCCTGGGATCACAGGCATGAGTTACTGCAGCGGCCCTTATCTCGCTTTGTTGAATGGACTGAGGAACATTTGATAGAACTTAAAACAGAGTTTAAAATTAGGAACAGGCCGGGCTCGGTGGCTTAGCCTGTAATCCCAGCACTTTGGGAAGCTAAGGCAAGTGGATTGCCTGAGCCCATGGGTTCGAGACCAGCTCTGGCAACTTGGCAAGATCTCATCTCTACAATAAAATAGACAGGAGTGGTAGCACGCATCTGTAGTTCCAGCTACTTGTAACACTGAGGCAGAAGGATCGCCAGAGCCCAGCAGGTCGATGCTAGGGTGGCTGTGAGCATGCCACTGCACTCCAGCCTGGGCGACTGAGTGGGACTCCAACTCAAAAAAAAAAAAATAAAAGGAACAGAGCAGCAAGGCCATATACAACTTTTTTTCTTTTTGAGTTGGAGTCTCACTCTGTCGCCCAGACTGGAGTGCAGTGGCACACTCATGGCCACCGCAGCCTTGACCTGCTGGGCTCAGGTGATCCTTCGGCTTCAGCCTTCCAAGTAGCTGGAGCTACAGGTGTATGCTACCACGCCCAGCTAATTTTTTGATTTATTGTAGAGATGATCTCTCGCCAAGTTGCCCAGGCCGGTCTTGCACCCCTGAGCTCAGGCGATCCTCTCATCTTGGGCTCCCAAAGTGCTGGGATTACAGGCTTGAGCCACTGCGCCCAGTCAACCTTTGTTTATTTTGGTTTTTTTTTTAAATAATAAGTAAAAAACCAGATTTGTTGAAAATATAATTCGTATAGCATAAATTTTTAACTTTTCAAAGTGTACAATTTAGTGGTTTTGGTTTAGCATATTCACAAAGTTGTGTATCCATCACCACGATAATTCTAGAATATTCTCGTCACCTCAAGAATTCTCCTACTCATTAGCAGACACGTCCCATCCTCTCTGCACTCCCCAATTTCCCAGCAACCACTAGTCTGATTTTTGTCTCTGTGGATTTGCTTGTTCTGAACAGTCCACATGTAAGGTTTTTGTTTAACCTAATTAGGTAATTTATAGGTTCTATTTTTTACAGATAGATAGCTTTTCATGTCAGCAAAAACAAAAAATCTAAAACATAGTGCCTAACTGCCCCCAAAAGTTATTTTAGGTTCAAATGATTTATTTTAGCTTCCACTTAATTAAAAGTGATCTATTATTAGACACTTTGGGAACATTACTACCAGCCTTGCAGAAATAAAAATAAGTATAAATAAATACAATGAACAATTATATGCCAGTAATTAGACAACTTAGATGAAATGGACAAAGTCCTAGGAAAAAAACTACCAAATTTCAGGAAGAAACAGAAAATCTGAACAGACCTGCAACAAATAAAGAGATTGCATTTGTAACAACAACAACAAAAAAAACTCTCACAAAGAAAAGTCCAGGCCCATATAGCTTCAATGGTGTATTTGACCAAATATTTATTTATTTATGTATTTAATGTATTTATTTTTTGAGTTGGTGACTCATTCTGTCACTTAGGCTGGAGTGCAGTGGCATGATCATGGCTCACCACAGCCTCAAACTCCTGGGCTCAGGTGATCTTTCTGCCTCAGCCTTCCAAGTAGCTGGGGCTGCAGGCGCACACTACCACACCTGGCCAATTAAAAAGAAAAATTTTTTTTTATAGAGATGAGATCTCACTATATTGTCCAGGCTGATCTCAAACTTCTGGGCTCAAGCAATCCTCCTGCCATGACTTCCCACAATACTGGGATTATAGGCATAAGCCACCATGTCTGGCAAATATTTAAAGAAGAACTAATACCAGTTTTTCATAGACTCCTACAAAATATAGAAGAGGAAGTGACACTTCCCAGCTCTTTTTTTTCTTTTTTAGTTGGAGTCTCACTCTGTCACCTGGGCTGGAGTGCAGCGGCATGCTCATGGCTATTGCAGCCTTGACCTGCTGGCTCAGGTGATTCTTCCACCTCAGCCTTCCAAGTAGCTGGAACCATAGGCATGCACCACTACACCTGGCTAATTTTTTGATTTATTGTAGAAACGAGGTCTCACCAAGTTGCCCAGGCTGGTCTGGATACCCCTGGGTTTAGGCAATCTTCTCACCTCTGCCTCCCAAAGTGCTGGGATTATAGGTGTGAGCCAATATGCCTGGCTCTCAACTCTTTTTATGAGACAAGTATTATCTTAATACCAAAACCAGACAAAGATACCATAAGAAAGAAAACTATAGATAAATGTCTCTTATGAATATAGAGGCAAGACTCCTCAAAATAATACTAGCAACACATAAAAAGGACAGTACATCATGATCAAGTAAGATTTGCATCCCAGGAATGCAAGGTTGGCTTAACATCTGAAAATAAGTTAATTTAAAACACCACCATATTATTAGAATAAATGAAAAAAAGCACTTAATCACCTCGATAGATACAGAAAAAGTCTTTGACCAAATTCAACATCCTGTCATAATAAAAAACAAAGCAATAAACTAGAACTAGAACTTCCTCTATTTGATAAAGAACATCTACGAAAAACCCACAGCTAACATCATACTTAATTGTGAAAGTTCCTGAAAGATTAGAACAAGACAAAGATATCTAGCCACTCTTGCCACTTAAACTCTACATTGTACTGGAGAGTTTAGCTAAGAAAATTAGGCAAGAAAATGAAATAAAAGTTACCTAGATTGGAAAAGAAGTGAAAGTATCTCTAGTTGCAATAGAAATAGATTTTCTATGTAGAAAATCTTAAGAAACCCACTAAAAATTTAGAATTATGTCACTAATCACGAGGGGAATGCAAATCACCACCTCTGAAGACAAAATATGAGGTGTGTTTTTTCCTCTGCTCTCACATCACAACAACAATCCCTACAGAAGACTTTTGTGACCAAATGTAGGGTGGGGGGTTCCCAAGCAAGCAATCAGTTCATCAACACACACCAGCTAATGGTCCTCCAGTTCAATTCTGACACTGTCTACCTAGAGATAGCATGTGATCCCACAGGTTGAGTGCTGAGTACCATATAGATTGTCCTTGCCTTCAGATACCAGTCACAAGTCTGGGCCTCTGGGCTTCTGATCAACTGGCTTCAAGTTGGGGTTACCATAACCCCATCTTAGTTTCTATTAATTTGCTAGAGTAGCTCAGAGAACTCAGGGAAACTTATATTTACCGATTTATTATAAAGGATATAGATGAAGAGATGCATAGGGCAAGGTATAGGGGAAGAGGTGGGGAGATTCCATGTCTAGGAACCTCCATGTGTTCAACTATTCAGAAGCTCCATGAACCCTATCTTCTGGGCCTTATATGGAGATTTCCTTGGACAGGCATGATTGACAACCATGTAGAAATGGGATTGGACAAAAAGAGTATGATCTTATACTAAAAGACTGAGTGGGAAAACCCAGCAAGGCCTATCTGTTCAGATTTGTCTTGGCCTCTCTCGTGCAGCCTTTCTTCCTCCAGAGTAGGGGGGCAGGACTTCTTCTGAAATGAGGGTCTTATGACCCACAGTCAGACAAGGTGGGTTGAAGAATTTCTTTATGGTGAGCTCCGAGACTAAAAAGGCAGGGGGAGGTTCCTGCCTTGGGTAGAAAAAAAAAAGTAGGTGAAAGGAAGGCAGAAGAATGTCAGAGAGACGGATTCTGTTTTCTGAGGCTCACAGTGCCCCAACACTGCAGAGAATATGGAGAAGTTGGCAAGAATATGGAAAAATTAGAACCATTGTGCACTGTTGGTAGGAATGTAAAGTGATATAGCCATTGTGGAAAACAGTATGGAGACTCCTCAAAATATTAAAAATTGAACTACCATTTGATGCAGCAATGCCACTCCTGGATATTTATCAATAGAAAAAGAAACCAGAGCCTCAAAAACAGATTTGCACTCTCATGTTCATTTCAGCATTATTCACAATAGCCAAGAGGTGTGAACAACTTAAATGTTAATCAACAGATAAATGGATAAAGAAAATATGGCAGGTGGGTGCAATGGCTCACGCCTGTAATCCCAACACTTTGGGAGGCGGAAGTGGGAAGACTGCATAAGCCCAGGGGTTCGAGACCAGCCTGGGCAACTTGGTGAGATCTCGTCTCTACAATAAATCAAAAAATTAGCCGAGTGTAGTGGCGCACACCTGTGGTTCCAGCTACTGGGAAGGCTGAGGTAGAAGGATTGCCTGAACCCAGCACGTTGAGACTGTGGTAGCCGTGAGCATGCCATTATACTCCAGCCTGGGCAATAGAGTGATACTCCAACTCAAAAAAAAAAAAAGAAAAGAAGAAAAAAAGAGGAATCTAAAATAGTCAAACTCATAGAAACAGCTGGTCATGAGCTACCCAGCTACTTCAGGATAAAACAGGAGGATCCCTTGTGCCCAGGAGTTCAAGTCTGCAATAAGCTATGATTTCACCTTTGCACTCCAGTCTGGGTAACAGAGTAAGACCCCATCTCTAAAAACAATAGTAAAAAGCTCATAGAAACAGAAATTAGAATGGTAGTTTCCAGGGGCTGGGGGAGGGAGAAATGAGCAGTTGTTGTTCATTGCGTAAGATGAAAAAGTTCTAGAGACCTGCTGTGCAACATTGTGCTTGTAGTTAACAGTATAGTACTGTACACTTAAAAACTTGTTAAGAGGGCAGCTGGGCACAGAGGCTTATGCCTATAATCCCAGCACCTTGGGAGGCTGAGGCAGAAGGACTGCTTGAGCCCAGGAGTTTGAGACTAACCTGGGCAGCATAGCAAGACCTTATCTCTAAAACAAATAATCAATAAAATAGCCAGGTGTGGTGGTACACTCCTGTAGTCCCAGCTACTCAGAAGACTGCAGCAGGAATATTGCTTGAGTCCAGGAGAACCCAGGTGAGCTGTGATTATGCCACTACATTCTAACATGGGTGATATAGTTGATACAGATTTTTCAGGTCAGCCTGAGCTTTGAGAGTGTCAGCTCAATGGGTTGGTCAGTCAAGCCCCAGAGAGGGTCATCTCCAGGGGCTGGTAAGCCTAGCCCTGGAAGTGTCGGCTCTGATGGGCTGACAAACCAAGCCCTGAGAGTGTTGCTGGTTCAGTGGGCTGGCAAGCCTAGCCTCCGGAGTGTCTCAGCTTCGGAGCCTCGCTTCTTCCGGCAGCTCTCCTGGGCAGCTCTCCTGGTTCAGCCAGCTCTGTTGGCTAGCAAGTCAGCCTCTGGGGTGCACGGCTCTTGGGCTCTGACAATCCTCTGCAGCTCCTCAGGTCGAGGTTCTTCTCTCATGCCTAGAAAGAATGTGGGACAATGAGAGTCAGAAAGTGAGAAAGCAGCATTTATTGAGAGGACAGAAAAAGCAGCCACAGCAAGAAGAGATCTGAAGGGGCTGCCACTCTGGGGGCCGGAACCTGGTGCTTATATAGCCCTAAGCTCAAGCTGATTGGCTAGCATTAGCTGTGTTGATTGGTCAGTACTAAGGACCAATCGGCAAGAAGTAGGGGCCTAATGGTGATCTGATAGGTCGGTACTTGGCAGTAAGCTGGTTGGTTGTTTTTCAATCCCAGCAGCAGGTACTTAAGCTCTAGCTTGAGCGATTCATAAGGAGCTTGTTTTCCAACATGAGTGTACCAGCTTGAGTGACTTGCGGGAGTTCACTACATTGTTACCAGAGGACCCGCCCTGTCTATCTGCCTAGTCTTTCTCTAGCTATCCCCTGTCTCATAGTGATACTCTGACTAACAAAAACAAAACTTGTTAAGAGGGTAGATTTCATATCATGTGTTTTACCACAATAAAAACAAAATAGAACTAATTAATAATAACAGCAATGTTGCAGGATATAAGGTCAATATGCAAAAATCAATTATATTTGTCATATATCTGCAATGGACAATTCAGAAAGGATATTAAGAAAACAATCAGACATCTCCATCCTCTGCCCACACGCCAGAGCCCGTTCACGTTGACTGACCAGAGTTGGCGAATCCTCCCCTCCAAGCCCATCCAGACTGTCCTGACCTCAGGTAAGGGGTGGCAGGGACTTGGACCCATGGGGGAACTGTCTATACTTTGAAAACACTAAGAATAATGCTCCTGCATCAGTTTTTACTAGAGCCAGTCACTTGCCATGCACGGAACAGGGATGGTACCCAGATTGCCCTTAGCTCCAATAATCACGCAGTGCACATATATGAGAAGAACAGGAGTCACTGGGTGAAAGCTCATGAACTCAGGGAGCACAACGGACACATCATTGGTATTGACTGGGCCACTTGTGGGGCAGACCGCAATGCCTATGTCTGGAGTCAGAAAGATGGTGTCTGGAAGCCAACCCTGGTGATCCTGAGAATTAATCTGGCAGCCACTTTTGTGAAGTGGTCCCCGCTAGAGAACAAATTTGCTGTGGGAAGTGTAGCACGACTCATTTCTGTTTGTTACTTCGAGTCTGAAAATGACTGGTGGGTAAGTAAGCACATTAAAAAGCCAATTCTATCCAGGGTCCTCAGCCTGGATTGGCATCCCAACAATGTGTTGCTGGCAACAAGGTCATGTGACTTCAAATGCAAAGTGTTTTCTGCCTACATTAAAGAAGTGGATGAGAAGCTAGCTAGCACACCATGGGACGGCAAGATGCCTTTTGGTCAGCTGATGTCAGTTTGGTGGCAATTGCACTGGTGGCTGGGTCCATGGGGTCAGCTTCTCTGCCAGTGGGAGCTGCATGGCCTGGATCAACCACGACAGTACTGTGTCTGTTGCTGATGCCTCAAAAGTGTGTAAGTCTCAACTCTGAAAACAGAGTTTCTGTCACTCCTGAGTGCATCGTTAGTCTTGGAGAATAGCATTGTGGCTGCTGGACATGACTGCTGTCCAATGCTCTTTAACTACAATGACCACGGCTACATGACCTTTGTCTCTAAGTTAGACATTCCAAAACAGAGCATCCAGCTCAATATGTCTGCCATGGAATGCTTCTGCAAAATGGACAAGAGGGCCATGACTGAGGACCACAATACAACCTTGGAGATGCACCAGAATAGCATCACTCAAATGTCTATTTATGAGATGGACAAACAGGATTGTCGCAAATTTTGCACAACTGGTATTGATGGAACCATGACAATTTGGGATTTTAAGATCTTGAAGCCTTCCATCCAGGGCCTTCAGATAATGTGAAACTGAGTGAGCTCCACCATCCACCATGACAAACTGGCTGACTGCAGTGCTGCCATTTGCATGATGGTGAGGACAGCCAGCCTCGAGGAAACACTGAAAACACATTGCGCAAATGTTGTGTGGTTTTGTTTGAATATAAAATTGGTGGAAGTGTTGGTTTTATAAAAGCAGCAGTGATTTTTTTTTTTTTTTTTTGCTATCTCATTCCACTTTTGACCAAAGCTTCTTTTTAAGTAGTTTATTATGGAAAATTGGCACACTAATTTAAAGGAAAGGGTGAGGGAGATATGTAAATTGTCCACTAGAAAATTCAATAAAAATACTAAGCTGGGCATGGTGGCTCATGCCTGTAATCCCAGCACTTTGGGAGGTAGAGGTGAGAGGATTGCCTGAGCTCAGGGGTTAAGACCAGCCTGAGCAACATGGCATGACCTCATCTCTACAATAAATCAAAAAATCAGTCAGGCATGGTGGTGCATGCCTGTGGTTCCAGCTACTTGGAAGGCTGAGGTGGAAGGATCACCTAAGCCCAGCAGGTTGAGGCTGCAGTGGCCATGAGAGTGCCACTGCACTCCAACCTGGGTGACAGAGTGAGACTCTGACTCAAAAAAAAAAAAAAAAAAAATTTCAATAAAAATACTGAATGTGAAAAAAGATAACAATTCAATTTACAACAGTACTCTCACAAAATAAAATACTTAATAAATTTAGCAAAAGAAGTATAAAATGTATATTCTGAAACTTTCAATAATTGTTTAAACAAATCAAAGAAGATCTAAGTGGAAAGATTTCCAATATTCATGGATCAGATTTAGTATTTTCTTTTTTTTTTAGAGACGAGGTCTCACTATGTTACTCAGGCTGGTCTCAAACTCCTGGGTTCAAGTGATCCTCCCGCCTTGTCCTCCCAAAGTGCTGAGATTACAGGCGTGAGCCATCATGCCTGACCAGATTTAGTATTGTTAAATTGATCTACAGATTAAATATAATCCTTTTTGGAATCTCAGTGGCTTCTTTGACAAGTGAGCCTAAAATTCATATGGAAACTCAGGGTACCGAGAATAGCTAAAATGATCTTGGAAAAGAACAAAATTGCAAGACTCACACTTTGCAATCTTTTGAAATTGTAGTTTTGACTTACTACAAAGCTACAGTAATCAAGATAGGGTGATACTGGCATAGGATATACTTGGCTGGGCAGGGTGGCTCATGCCTGTTATCTCGGCACTTTGGTAGGCCGGGGTGGGAGGATTGCTTGAGCCCAGGAGTTTGAGACCAACCTGGGCAAACCATCTCTACAAAAAAATTAAATAAAATAAAAAATTAGCTAGGCATGGTGGCATGTGCTTATAGTCCCAGCCACTAGGGAGGCCAAAGTGAAAGGATCACTTGAGACCAGGAGTTTGAGGCTGCAGTAAGCTGTGCTCACACTACTGAACTCCAGCTTGGATTAAAAAAAAAAGAATAGACCCACAGATAAATAGAATAGACTCAATAATCAAGATAAATTAAATGAGGGAAACAATAGTCTTTGAACAAATGGTGCTATGTAACACATATACAAAATAATGAATTTGAGCCGGGAGCAGTGGTTCATACCTGTAATCCCAGCTCTTCGAGTGCCAGTGCACTCTAGCCGGGGCAACAGCGTGACCCCCAACTCAGAGAAAAAAAAAAAATGGGCAAAAGATCTAAATAGACATTCCTCAAAAAAAAAAAGTACAAATGGCCAATAAGCATATGAAAATATGTTCAACATCTTTAGTCACTAGGAAAATGCAAGTAAAACACACAAGGAGATAGAATTTCACATCTACCAGAATGGCTGTAATCAAAAAGTTAGTGATAAGTGTTGGTAAGGATGTGGAGGTATCAGACTCCTCATAAACTTCTGGGATGACTGGGCACGGTGGCTCATGCCTGTAATCCCAGCATTTTGGGAGGCCAAGGTGGGAGGTTTGCTTGAGACCAGGAGTTTGAGACCAGCCAGGGTAGCATAGTAAGATTCTGTCTCTACAGAATAATAATAATAATAAACTTCTGGTAGAAGTGTAAAGTGATAAATAAAAAATATCTTCCAGCTCTTAAAACTAGGTAATTCTATGAGAAGAGATATCACTTTGAATAGCGGTTACAAGGAAGAGTTTGAATTTATCAGGAGACTGATGTGATGCTATTCAAGTGTCTAAAGCAAGAAAGTAACATTAAAGCTATGTTTGGAAAGATGACCACATTCTGTGATTCTGAAATAGCTACATATAGGTTTCTTGTGAAATCTGTGCTGCTAGTCTTCTTTTGCCGAAGCTAAACTTCTTTTTTATTCTACAAGAATTTGTTCTTGCAACCATGATAAAGGGAGTCACCAACTCCTTTTCAAGTATTAAGGATATTCAACTTACGCAGGCAAAAAATACATGTATTACTAACATAAATGAAAATTCTTGGGTAGAGTTGACTTCAGGAAAACCTGAATATAGGTGTTCAAATAATGTCAGGTAGACTCATCTTCACCACAGCACAAAGAAATCTCTTTCCCAATAGTTCCAGCAATAGCCCTTGGGAGAAAGGACTCTCATTGTCTACAATGAGTCATAAATGCTTCTCCAAACTAATAATTAAAGGGTAGAGGAGGTAGGAATTTTTTTTTTGAGTTGGGGGGTCTCTGTCGTTCAGACTGAAATGCGGTGACACACACAGCTCACTGCAGCCTTGACCTCCTGGGTTCTGGCGGTCCTTCCATCTCAGCTTCCCAAGTAGCTGCAACCACAGGCACGCGAGCCATTATACCTGTCTAATTTTTTAATTTTTGTAGAGACAAGGTCTTGCTCTGTTGTGCAGGCTGGTCTCAAATTCCTGGGCTCAAGCTATTCTCCTGCCTCAGTCTCCCAAAGTGCTGGGTTTACAGGTGTGAGCCACTGTGCCCAGCCTAGGCATATGCTTTGATTGGCAAGGGCAGTAGCAGCAGAGAAAGAGGATGGACTGGCAGGAAAGGACATGGTAGAGGCAGAGTGTGCAAGCATCGGTTGCTTAGCAGTATTGGGAAAAGAAGAGGATTTATGAATGCCATTATGGATGAACTGAATGCCAGCTATGGGTTGCACCCCATGCTGGACAAATACAATTCAGTCTGGTGAGGAGCTTGACATGTAAACAACTACTACCCAGTGTACTAACTATAATGATAGAGGGGTACACCAGGGGCCACAAGTGCAGGGGAGAAAGGAAAGCATTTGAGGAGTGATTATGTGTTGGGGGAGGGGCTTGTCGAGGAAGGTTTCACAGAGAAGGAAGTCTTGACCTGAGTCTTCAAGGATAAGTAGGGTGCGTGCAAGTTAGGTAGCAAACAAGGAAGAAGAGATTTCAGGCCCATGCCAAGGGCAAAGAACATACTCAAAATAACTGTTGGCCATAAAAACCACATCCAAATCAAAGACATATTTAGTTTTGCTCACACAACATTTTTAGAATTTTTGAATTAGCTGCCAACATTGAAAGATCTGGAGCTTTCACACAAAAATCCGTATTTTCAACTTATCTCGAAAAGCCAGATTTAGCTACACAAGGCCAGCATTTTTGCATGGTGACAATTGGCTGGCACAGCCACAGACCCTCCACTCTCTGTAATAGCTCACCTGCCCTGCATCAGATAGCCATGCGACCTGCATGGTCCTCTAGTGGATTAAAGATGGCTGCATATTTTTTGTAACTCTTCACATCAAAAGGAGTTGATTTCTCCTTCCCTGGAATCTGGGCCGGTGCTGAGTGCTTAATAGATTGTGGCAGAAGTTACGCTGTGACAATTAAAGGCCTCTCCTTTTGGAGGACTGGCGGCTCTTGCCACCTTTCTCTTGGAACTCTGTCGCTGGGACATTTCCTCTCAGAGCCCTAGAATAATGAGAGACAATAGAATGGTTGTCATTTTAAGGCACAAAGTTTTGGGGTGTCTTGTTATTCCACCACAGCTACCCAGAACAGAACATTTACCTCCACTCCTTCCCTTGTGGACATCTGAGGGTTCAGCCTTTGGACCAGGGGAAATGTGGAAGCACATGGAGCTTGGGTAAGGAACAGGCCAGACACATGGATGGGAAGATCATGAACGGCTTTGTATGCCATGCTGAGGGATTTTTGACTTTTCCTAGAGGTTTTGAGGAGCTAGTAGACTGTTTTAAGGCAGGCATATTGTGATCAGATCTGCCTTTTAGGAAGGTGACTTTTGCAAGGTCGTAAAAGATAGATCAGGCCGGGTATGATGGCTCATGCCTGTAAGCCCAGCACTTTGGGAGGCCAAGGTGGGATTGTTTGAGCCCAAGAGTTTGAGACCAGCCTGGACAACATAGTGAGACCTGGACTCTAAAAAAACTTTTTAAAAACTTAGCCATAGCCCGGCTCAGTGGCTCAGCCTGTAATCCTGCGCCTTGGGAGGCTGCGGTAAGTGGATTGCCTGAGCCCGCGGGTTTGAGACCCGCCTGGGCAACTTGGCGAGACCTCATCTCTACAATAAATAAAAAACTAGCCGGGTGTGGTAGCGCGCGCCTGTAGTTCCAGCTACTTGGAAGGC
>CAUYQG010092403.1:0-35770 GCA_963574415.1 Tarsius wallacei
GAACTTTTAGGAATCACTACACTGATTTCCACAGAGGCTGTACTAGTTTACATTCACACCAACAGTGTAGAAGTGTTCCCTTTTCACCACAACCTCTCTAGCATCTATTATTTTTTGAATTATTGATGATGGCCATTCTGACTGGAGTTAGGTGGTCTCACAGTGTAGTTTTAATTTGCGTCTCCTTGATAACTAGTGAGGTTGAACATTTTTTCATGTATCTGTTGGCTGCTCGTAAGTCTTCTTTTGAGAACTGTCTATTCATATCTTTTGCCCACTTTGTAATGGGCCTGTTTGTTTTTTTTTCCTTTCAGCACGTTTGAGTTCTTTGTAAATCCTAGATGTTAGGCCTTTGTCAGACATGGAATTGGCAAATATTTTTTTCCCTAGTCTGTGCGTTGTCTCCCTGCTTTCTTGATGGTTACTTTGGCTTTGCAGAAGCTTGTCAGTTTGATGAGTTCTCATTTGTCTATCTTATCTCTAATGGCCTGGCCATTTCAGGTTTTGATTAGGAATTGGTTGCCAGTTCCTACTTCCATAAGGGTGTCTCTTGCATTTTCTAAGGTTCTTATAGTTTGAGGTTTTACGGTTAGGTCTCTGATCCATTTAGAGTTAATTTTTGTGTATGGGGATAGGTAGGGATCCTGTTTCAATCTTCTGCATGTGATCAGCCAGTTTTCCCAGAAAGATTTACTGAATAGGTTCTTGTCTCCCCAGTGATAGGTGGTGGAGGCTTTGTCAAAGATGAGTTGGTTGAGAAATTGAAATTTTGCTTCTGGAATCTCAATTCTATTCCATTGTTCTATATGCCTATTCTTGTACCAATACCAGGATGTTTTGATTATTGTAGCTTTATAATAAAGTTTAAAGTCTGGGAGTGTAACACCCCCTGTTTTTTGTTTGTTTGTTTGTTTGTTTTGTTTTGTTTTGTTTTGTTTTGTTTTGCTGGGCTGCGGATTGTTTTGGTTGTTCTTGGTCATTTACATTTCCATATGAATTCAACTTTTTAATGTAAAGTAAAATCAACTATTTAATGACTGGAAAAATCCCTGTTAGATAGAGTAAATAATTTTGCGAATGACTGTTAGACTACTTATCTAGAATTTTTATTA
Organism: Tarsius wallacei; assembly: GCA_963574415.1. Taxonomy (NCBI): domain Eukaryota; kingdom Metazoa; phylum Chordata; class Mammalia; order Primates; family Tarsiidae; genus Tarsius; species Tarsius wallacei. The sequence goes on from CAUYQG010092403.1 coordinate 1,113, forward strand.
TTTTTTTAAATTTATTTTTTGAGAAGTATCTATTCATGTCTTTTGCCCACTTTTTAATGGGGCTGTTTATTTGCTTTGTTTTGTTTTTTGGCACATTTGGGTTCCTTGTAGATCCTAAATGTTAAGCCTTTGACAGCTATGCAGTTGGCAAATATTTTTCCCTTTCTGTGGGCTGTCTCCTTGCTCTCATGATGATTTCTTTTGCTTTGCAGAATCTTATCAATTTGATGAGGTCACAATTTTCTATCTTCTTATGGCATGAGCACTTGGGGTTTTCATCAGGACTTAGTTGCCACCTCCAATTTCCATAAGGGTGTCTCCTGCATTTTCTAAGATTCTTATAATTTGAGGTTTTATGGGCAGCTAACAGACACCTGAAAAAGTGCTCAGCCTCACTAATCATCAAAGAAATGCAAACCAAAACCACACTGAGATACCACCTAATGCCAATAAGAATGGCCATCATTAATAAAACAAATAACAACAGATGCTGGCGAGGATGCGAAGAAAAAGGAATGCTTCTACACTGCTGGTGGGAATGCAAACTAGTGCAACCACTTTGGAAGACAGTGTGGTGATTTCTGAAAGAACTAGAAATTGACCTTCCATATGACCCAGCAATTTTCCTATTGGGAATATACCCAGAATAACTCAATTCATTCTACAAAAAAGATAACTGCACATGTTTGTTACAGCTCTAGTCACAATAGCAAAAACATGGAACCAACCATGCTGTTCATTGAAGCTGGACTGGATAAAAAAAAAAGTGGTACGTATACACAATGGAATATTATGTAGTCATAAAGAAGGACAAACATGGACTTCACAGCAACATGGATAGATCACTGAGTCTATCATACTCAGTGATCTATCACAGAAAAAAAGAACAGAATACCATATATTATCACTCATAAGTGGACTTTGAACAATTATCACAATACTGTAAGAAAGGGATTGACAGTAGTGGGAAATTGGCAGGGGAGAGGAGGTGGGTTTGGCAGTTGAGGGAAACTGCCAGGGAAGGGAGGGGCACACCTCATCAGCAAGGGTATCTGCATAATGAACATTTGTATATGACACCCTGAATTGTACCCAACATATTTAAAATAAAGAATTCAAAAGCTAAAAGAAAAATTTATTTTATTTTAAATTGACACACAATAATTCTGCATATTTATAGGATACAGTTTGATGTTTTAATACATGTATATATTGTATAATGATCAAATCAGGATATTTAGCTTATCCATTATCTCAAACATTTATCATTTCATTGAGTCAAGAACATTAAAAATCCTCTCTTATAGTTATTTTGAAGTATACAATACAATATTAATGATAGTCATCCTAGAATTTTAAAAATGTGTCCATAAATTAAATTGGTCAATATGTGCATTTTTTTGGATAGCATATCATAAATTGAATTATTTGAATGTGTGTGGCTGATTTTCAAAAAAATTTGAATGAAAATAAGGACACTGTGGGTTTTTTTCCCATTATTTTTCTTTTCTATGAAATTGTATAATACTTCCATACAACATTGACTCAGAAAGATGATAACAATAATTATTCTATTTTCCCCAATTTTAAAAAATACAGAAAGCCATTTGTATCTTTGGTTTCTTCATTCATGAATACAACCAAATGTGAATCAAAATTATTTGAAAAAATAAAAAAGAATGGTTTCATCTATACTGAATCTATAAAGACTTTTTAAATGTCATCATTCACTAAGCAATAGAGTATAACTATTTATGTAGCACTTACAGCGTATTAGGTATTATAAGTAATCTAAAAATGATTTACAGTATATGAGAGGGTATGCATATATAATAACAAAATACTGTGCTGTTTTATACAAGAGACAGGAGCACCTAAGTATTTTGTATCCATGGGAGGATGTCTTAAAACCAATTTTCCGTGGATACTGAAAGATGACTATGCGAATATGTTACTATTATCTTTAATATTTATAATAAAATTTTCATTTTGTTGAATTTTTTGAAGGAATACATTCACAATATTTATATTTGTATATATATCACAAATAAAACCTTAGTAATAGTAAGTATGGTACTGAGATAATTGGTTTTCTAAACCATTAGAAGGTAAGTTACTGATCTGTTGTCTCATTACTTCTGAACACTAAATTGCTAAATTTAAATTTAAATTTCTGTATTTAAATGTAAATTTAAATTTATGTAACCATAATACAACTATCAAAATCAAGAAATTAATATTAATACATTACCATCATTTGATCCTCAGATTATATTCAAATTTTTACAAGTGTCCTAGCAATATCTTTTAGAGAAAGATTCAGTTGTGAATCATGCCTTCAACAGTCTAAAAAGTTTTCAGTCTTACTTTGACTTCATTACCCTGAAATTCTGTAATATGCACTTTAATTTGGGACTCTCTGATGTTTCCTCATAATTAAATTCAACTTATGTATTTTCATCAAGAACATAAATGATGCTCTATTTTTTCTCTCTGCTTTCCTCTAAATTACATAATGTCCCTCAACTCCCCTCATCACTGGTGACATTCAGTGTAATCACTTGATTAAGATGATGTCTGCTAGGTTTCTCTCACTGGTTAGATTTCAACATCCACACTAGGCTTCAGCCTTCATTCTGCTTGGGTTCTCAAAACTCACGTGAAGACTTTAGCCATGTGTATCCCTCTGCACCTTGTTTGAACCCTGATACCCTCTCCATGTCCTTCAATGTATCCGTAACTCACCCTACTTAGGCTTCCAAGCTGAACACAAGGCCATATATCTGAGTTTAATATCATCCTTACCCTGCAGGGCTTTGGCAGTACATGAAGGGCCTTCCCACACTTTTGAAGCCCTTTTCTTCCAATTTTGGTTCTGACATTCCATGGCAGCTGCCAGTCATCACTCGATGCCATCTTCATCTTACTCAGGCCCTGACCCCCAATATCAGGCAAATTCTTCCCGTGAATGCCCTCTTTTCATGTTCTGGTTCTGACACCCCATGCTAGGATAGTCTTTCTAGAGACATCTATCATGTTCTGCTCTACCTAAATATTATAGAATAGAATTATTCAGGAAAATAAAAGGAAGAAGAAAAGAAGAAAGTGTGGATTATACTTTTTCAAAATATGAGTCTTTCTTTTGTAACTTGATGTTTAATTTGTTCACATCAATTGAAATTACAGGTAATTTGAGATTTTTCTATCTTTTTAATTTTTTAAAATTTATTATGATTTTTTAGTATTAATTTTAGCCCAATTTCCTTCTTAATATTATATTAATGTGTTTTCCAGAGTCTTTCCATGAGTTTGAAAGCCCATATATATATATACTCTTTTTATCATTATATTAAAGAAAAACCATTAAGTTAAAATAAATAGTACTTGAGATTAAAATCCAATGAGTTTTATTGAAAAAGACACTATGTAACCAAAACTTCAGTCAAGATATAGAAAACTTCAGTCACCTCAAAAGTTCCCTTGTGCTCTTTGAATCAGTCTTCACACATCCAAGGTAGTCATTTGTTCAGATTTGTAACACATAATATAGTCTGTGATATAGTTTGGTTATTTGTCTCCTCCACATTTCATGTTGAAATGTGATCTTCACTGTTGGAGGTGGGGAATGGTGGGAGGTGTTTGGGCCATATGTTGAGTTCCTCATGAATGGCTTAGTGCCACTCTCATGGTAATGAAGAATTCTTGCTATACTAGTTCCCATGAGATCTGATTGTTAAAAAGAACTTGGCACGTCCCCTCCTCTCTCTTCTCCATGCGAACTCTCTCCATGTGATCACACCTGTTCACTTTCACCTTCTGCCATAAATAAAAGCGGTCTGAGGACCTCACAAAAAGCAAATGTTGGTGCCATGCTTCTTGTACAGCCTGTAGAACCGTGAGCCAGATCAAACTTTTTTCTTTATAAATTACTCAGCATCAGGCGTCAGCATTCCTATCATAGCAACACAAATGGACTAAGACAGTTTCCTTTCTCTGCATTTAAGTTGAAATTAAACAGTATGAATTGTTTTGAGAAGTGTTGGGGAGAGATAGGAAACTTTCTGGGGCACTTTTGCTGACTATGAGTGGCGCCCGTAATGCATTTACAAGTTTGCCGATCTAAGCTGATTTTTGCTGTGGTAACTCAACTGGGGTGACTTTTCCAAATGTCTATCATCCTTCTTCAGGAACCACTGGAATATCTTGCTAATGTGCTTCTCACATCAAGGGCAAAAGAAATCAAAAGAGGAAACATAAAAGATCTCTTAAGTACAAGAATTGAAACTGGATTATTGTCCCTTTTTCCTTGTTTATTGACCCAAACAGGGCAAAGTTGATGCAATGGTTTGAATGTGTTTCTTCTCCATAACTCATGATGGAATTTAATTGCCATTGAAATATTGAGAAGTGGGATTTTTCTTGAGGTGATTAAACTATGAGGGTTCTACTATCCTATGTTGGTTTGACAACTTTTTCTTTAAAAAGTCTTTGGGATTTGGGTTCTTTCTTGCCTTTCCATCTTCTGCCATGGGTTGACGACACGAGAAGGTCCTCAAAAATTGCTGGCCACTCAATTTTAAACTTCTCAGCCTCCAGAACTGTGAGAAGTAAATTTCTATTCATTATAAATTACCTAATCTCAGGCATTCTGTTATAATAGCACAAAATGAACTAAGAAAAAGACTCAAATTAAAAGAGTGGGAAATATATGAGAAACCCCCCAAAACCCAGAATTTATTCATAAAAAGCTGTGTTTATTTTTATATGTTTAAACCTCAGTCACCTTCAATGTACTCTTTACTTGATGCAATACACTTATCAAGATACTTTTTTCACTCCTTAAAACATTTTTTGAACTTGTCAATTTTGATGCCTTTTTAGTGCTTCTGCTGTTTTTCGTTTCACCTCTTCCACATTGAAAAAATGGCTCCTGTTGAGGACTTTTTTCTTCTTGGGATACAAAAGTAGTCACTTGGGGTGGGATAAGGTGAATTGGGAGGGGGACAACAAGGGTCATGCTATTTTTGGACAAAAACTGCTGAACACACAGTGCAGTGTGGGCAGATGTACTGCAAATCAAACATCATTAAATGGGAAAATGCATTGAAAGAATCTCCCCCCCCCCAAAAAAAAAAAATCACTGAAGCTAAACACAGCCTCTCACAGCAACGCTAGCCGGTACACTGATGTCGATGGGTTCCTAGAATAATTACTTAGCGGGGGAAGCCTGTACTACAAGGGGCACCCCTCCAAAAGATAATTCTAGTTTTTTTTGGGGGGGGGTCTCTTCTTGGATATCAAACCTATAACAGAAAAACTGCAGTCACATAGCAAAAGATATAAGCAGCACAAAAAACTGAGGCCAATAATGAAATTTACTAGAATCTTTTTTCTTGGCCACGTTTCCCTCTCATATATAAAATATGATCACCTTCATTTCAGGGCCTTCAAAATTTAGTTTAATAATTGTATCAAGTTATTGATCCAGAAATATAGGAAAATAAGACAATTTTTCTGTTCCTTTAATTCTTAACATAAAATGGAGCAAAAAAGACAAAATAATTGCGAGAAATAATCCTATTTGAAAAGGAAATGAACACATGTAACAACCTCCGATCCATGGTACTTCCCAAATCTTATTGAGAAAATATTTCCAGTTCTCTTATTCTAGGGGTTTTCAGATGGAGGTGATTTTGCTTTCCGGGGGCTTTTGACACTGAATGGAGACAGTTTTGGTTGTCAAAATTGAGGGATGTGTGCTGTAAGCATATAGTGTTTAGAGAACAAGGATGCTACTGAACATCCTATAATGTACAAAGCAGTTTCCCCCCAAAAATCAGTTATCTATTCCAAAATATCAATAGTGCTAAAATTAAGAAATCTTACCTTATTCTAAGGACAGCAAATAATTTTTTATTAGGCCTAAGTTCTCATCCCTAGAAGAGTGGCTCCCAGTTCAGCCTTTTTCTGACTCTGGGTTTCATCCCCTGGTTTGTATTTCCAGTTTCTCATTCTCTTTGGTCATTCTTAAAGATGACTCTGGGAAATATATGCTTTCCGTGGAATTGGAAATTTTCAGCCTACTTCTTGATTTGAAGAGCACTGGGGCAGACATCCTTTTTATGTTTCGAATATTCTGAGTCTCTTCTAGCCCAGGCTGGCAGCACTTATGATAAAATATAAACGAAGATTTTAAAATTATATTTGAGCTTAATCTACTCCATTTGCCAAATGCCAAAGTTGCAACACTTACATTCCTCAATATATAAAAATTAAAATTTGCTGTGATGACAGTATTTTGACAATAAGTCTTTTATACCAAATAAAAAGGTATCCTAAAGAATCACATATATATGTATATATATATATATGTATATGTACACATAGTTATATGCATATGCACACACACACACACACACACATCTAATCTACTGAATGTTATAGCTTAGCTTAACCTACCTTAAACATGCTCAGAACGCTTAAATAAGCCTACAGTTGGGCAAGATTATCTATCACAAAGCTTACCATATAATAAAGAGTAGAATAGGCCATGCAATTTATTGAATACTGTATTAAAAGCAAAAAACAGAATGGTTATATGAGTAGTTGAATTATGTTTTCTAAAGAATGCATATTGCTTTAGCACCATCACAAAGTTGAAAAATAGAGAGTCGAATCATCAGAATTTGGGGACTGTCTGTCTTTCTCTCTCTCTCTCTATATATATATATATGCATATATAGAAAGAAATAGAGAAATAATATCCTGTTACCATTCTAGAAAGGGTTAGTATATTTAAAAGATCAGCAAAAATCCCTCATATTTTTAAAACTTAAAATGATTTTATAATATTGTTATCTGTTTGTATTAAAAAGACTGAAAAATGTTCAATGTGCATGATGTTGTCCCCTAATAGGAGTGAAATCAATACTATACCATGGGTTGACTATATCTCATCTGACAGGGTAAGATAGTAGAAGATATTGATTAGAAGAGCGTGAGGGAGTGACATTTACAGTACAATGGATTAGGTTTAATGAGAAGGTTTACTACTTGTCAATAGAAGGCTTAACCTTATTCCCACATTTGTTAGGCATTATTGTCTAAAATAATTTAAAGTAGATTAAATGATTTATTGACTACACATAAATGTCTGGAAGAAGATAAACATTAGTTTTCTTCTGATGCAAAATTGTCTTCACGGCACTGAACACATTTCTCTGTGTTTTTACCTTTCATAGTGCGTAAGGAAAACAAACGACAATAAACTAGCTTTATCGTTAAAGTAAAACTAAGTTTTAATTTTAAAATAAAATACATTGTAAACAATATATTCATTCAATACATATTCTATAAATGTTTTAATATTCACTCCACAAGGAATTTGCAATATATTTTCTTGGAAAACAAGACACTTGGTTCACATAGTTTTTTTGAAAAACAAGACACGGTAAAAAACATAATTCAGAAAAGTATGGTAAATATTGAGATATAAAAATAAAATTGTATTGATAAGGTTATTGTCCTCTACAGACATATTAGTTGCAAACAGTTCAAGTACAGACTTTCTAGGATTAGAAAATCTCAAAATGAGGTTTTTCTTTTATTTCTTTTTACTAACACTACAAAAGTTATTTGAAAATGGGAGCGATTTGATAAAATCAGGAAATAACATAAACATATTCAAATTTTAAATACAATTAATATACAAATATCATAAACTTCAATTCTACTCTAGCAATTATTTCCTTCTAGCAAACAAAATTTGCATTAATTCAGAGTAACTTCTAGATCAACTCCTTATTTTTTATTTATTGGTGATTGCTTGACTTTTCCCAAGGCTACAGAATAGGAACACTATTAGCCTTAATTCTCAATTTTTCAAATTAGGAGTAATTGACTGAGTTTATAGAATAGACCTGCACTTTAGAAACAGTTCCACACATTTCACTCTATTTCCACAAAAATCTCATTTACTCTTCTAAGAAGCCTTGCTTGTTTAATTTTTATTAAATAAAATTTATATATGGAAAAATGCATAAAACTTGACTGTAAAATCTTGAATTTTAACAAATGTACATACTATTGTCCCAAATCAAGGTTTTAATTCCATCACCCTCAAAATTTCTCTCATGGCTTCTTCTAGTTTATATTTATTGTTGACTTAAACCACATATCTTTTGATTTCTATCATAGCTTAGTTTAGTCAGTTTTTTAATCTCATCAAATGGAATCATACAGTATGCACTCTTTTGGACCTAGTTTATTTCATTTGCTACAATGTTTTTGATATTAATCCACATCGTTGATGAAGCCATAGTTTATTTTTTTGAGTTGATTTCAATTGTAAAATATATCTAAATTTTTCAACAAGTATGCTGATGGACATTTAAATTTTTCCAGGTTTACTTATAATAAACAAATGAATTATTAACATGCTTATACAGTTATTTGGAACATGTGATGTAATTGCTTTTGGGGTAATTGTAACGTTTGGAAAAAACCGAAAGAGGCACAGAGAAAGGGGCTGGTAGAAACCAAGCGTTTATCAGGGGAAGCTCCCGGGCGAGGTCCCGTGGTCCAGAAAGATGGGCCAGGGGAGTCGCGCCCAAGTAAGGGCGGCTTGGGTTTTTAAGGGTGCTGTGTCTGGGTTTGCACCCGGGCAGCAGTGGGGTTCGGTGGCGAGGCATCCAATCATGGGTGGCTTTGCGTCGCTGTTGCCGAGGGCTGTTGGCAGGTGCATCCGGATTGAGGTGGAAAGCCCCTTTTCTGACCCTTTTTCTAGCCCGTTGACCGTGGGCAACAAGTCTCGGAGGGTTTAGGGCGAAACATGTGGATGTGGGTTCCGGCTGAGAGGAGCAAACAGCGGTGGGGGAAGGGTGAGTCTGGCTGCTAGTTCCCGCCAAGCCTAACAGTAATCTTGTTGGGTCATAAGGTAAGTATAAGTTTTACTCTTAAAGAAACTAGAAATATATTTTTCCAAAGTGCCTGGATCACTTAACATTTCCCCAAGAAATATGTAAAAGCTTCCTTTTTTCACATTTCACAACCGTGCTCACAGTTAGTATTGTTAGAGTTCTGAATTGTAGCCACTCTAGTTAAGTGTGTAATGATATCTCTTTGTAGTTTTAATTCACATTTTTTGAGACAATTAATGATGACTTTATTCTAGAAATCTTATAGGCGTAACTTTTTAATTTGGTTGTATAATGTAGTCTAATTTTATTATGCTAGGTAATGATCTAGATCTCTCTCTCTCTCTCTCTCTCTCTCTCTCTCTCTATCTTTATATAGATATATACACAGATTCTACTTGATTTACCATGGGGTTCAGTCCTGATAAACCCATTGTAAGTTAAAAAATTGTAAGTCAAACCAGATATTCCTCAACTTATAGTCGGATTACATCCTGGAAAACCCATTGTAAAGTTGAAAAATTGTAAGTTGAACCCATAATTAGATTGGAACTGTCTTTATGTGTGTGTGTGTATAAATTTTAAAACTATACATATAAAACTATAGTGTGCAGTGTAGCATTATAACCTCTGTCTCCATGACTTTAACTTTTTTAAAATCCACATATGAGATTACTTAGAGTTTGTCTTTCTGTGTCTGTTTTCTTCCACTCAGCATAATGTTCTCCAGGTTCATGCATTTTGTGGCAAATGGCAGGTTCTCATTTTTACAAGTTGAATAATATTCCTTTGTGTATGTGTGTATCACATTTTCTTTATTCATTTATCTGACAACATTTATACTTTTTCTGTATCTTAGCTATTTCGAGCAATACTGTAATGAGCATGGAATTGTAAATACTATTTTCAGAATAATGATTTATTTTTATTTTTAATTTTTTTATTTTAAAGAGATGGAGCACAATTCAGGGATAGGTATACAAAAATTCATTATTCAGGTACCCTTGTTGATGATGTGTGCCCCCTCCTGCAGCAGATTCCCAATACTGCCGATCTTTTCCCTATATTATTATGATAATTGTTCAAGGTCCGCTTATGAGTGAGAACATATAATACTCAGTTCTTTGTTTCTGTGGTAGACCACTGAGTATGATAGATTCTAAATCCATCCAAGTTGCTGTGAAGTTCATAATTTTGTCCTTCTTTCATTTCCTTTGGATATATATTCAGAAATGGGATCATATGGTAGTTATGTTTCCAAATTAAAAAAAAAAATTTTAATGTGTTCCAATTTACATTCTCACCCAGTATAGTAATTAAGGACTGAGGGATGGAGAAAATGAAAATGTTTTTCTGTGATATTAGAAATGTTCAATATCTTGATAAGTATGTTGATTAAACACACACACGTATGCACATAAATATATAAATATTAAGCACTTAAGATTTCTGCATTTTGCTCCAATTATACCACCATCAAAAATTATTTTAAAATAAAATACATGTTAAAATGATTACTAAGAGTAATGAGATGTCAATAATTTTGAATAATAGGATTCTTTGCATTACTGCTGATATAATAAAAATTGGTCCTAATCCACTGAAGAACAAAATCTCAGAAAATCTGGTAAAGCAAAAGTTGTTCTAGTCCTAAATCTCAGCAATTCCAGATAAGCTTACAGAAATGTTTATTTAATACAATAGGATACATATATAATACTGTTTAACCAAGTATTGTTTGTGAGAGCTAAGCATTGGACATAATGTAAAATCTCATGAACTGAAAATGTCCACATAAATTATGGTATTTTCACATAATATAACATCAAATTGACGTAAAAATAAATGTAGTCTTCAAGTATGAATATTACAATACTGTTTTGAGGGAAATAAATTTGCCAAAGAATTCACATAATATAACATTTGCACAGCTTATAACGTAAAAACTATGTTATATTACTAAGAGACATATATATTAAAAGTATGCATAAAATTTAAAAAAGTCCTTCAATTGGGAAGAAGTAATCAGGAATCTTTAACTGTATCACTTTTTAAAAATTTATTTAAAAGTAGCAAAAGTCATAATATATTACTATATTTATGTAGATTTACTGCATAAATCTTAATACACACATAAATCTTTTAGAGTGAATAATATGAATACATACTTAGGGTAAATTTTAATTAGAGATAAATTCAATAAATGTAAAACATAGATTTTATAGAAAGACTACAGTCAACAATCATTACAAAGAAAATATTTAAAATGACAAAAATTAGTATGTATATCTGGGTGAACATTGTTCCAAGAAGCTGTCATGACAATTACATTCGGTTGACAATGAACATATTTCATAGTTCTATAACTAGCATATATATTTTTTAAAAAGTATACTGCAATATGGTTTCATACCAGCACATTTACTTTTCCCAAATGCAGTCACAATGGCTGCAGAAAGTAAGAGTGATGTTGATCTAATTATCCCATTAAATGCATGTAATGTGTGAAGGAGAGCAGAATGCTCATTTTCTAGTTATTAATCCTGATCAACTGAGAAAAGTGGAGAATAAAAAAGTCTTCCATTTTCTACTAGTTGAAATTGATGAGCTATGTGTGTGGAGAAGCATGAGCTTTTGTGGAATTTCTATTCAGTGACTACGTCCAGCTTCTTTATAAGACCAAGAAATAAAGTCAATTAAAGGCAAATGCTTGCTCCAGGCTGGAAAAATTAAGAAAATAATTCTTTTGAGAAGCCAAGATGCTAAAGAAAATCATTGGCATGTGCATTCATAACCTGTAGAAGAAAATGTTGTTATAAATGTTGCATCCGATAACAATGTATCAGTGAGAAATTTTCTAGTTTCCTCAAGCCAAAATTTTTCTTTTTTACTCTGTTCTTAGTGTTTGAAATCTATGTTGCCTGCCTATTAATCTGGTTTCACAGTTCCTGGCTGTCTTCCTAAGAGCTTTCTTTTTCCTTTCTATAGTTCAAGGTTTCAGTCTGCTATAATTTTCATAGTGTGTATTTCCATCTGATCAGTCTTGAAGTTTTTAACAAAAATTGGTTGTGGAGTAGAACATATTCATCTCCTTCTAAACCTTAAATTTTGCTTTTCTTCAGTAGGCATGAATTTGTTAATATGTGCTTGGGTCAGCTAAATACTCACTACTCTGGGTCAGGATGGGGGAAGAGGGCAAATAAAGGGATATTTGTCTAAAACACATTGTGTAATTGAAACTCCATTAGGCATTAAAAACATATTTAATCTTAGTTTTTTCAGTAGTCTTTATTTAAAAGTATTTTTCCTAGTAAAGAAGCTTTAAGACTTTTTTATTTCCAGTTTAAGAGAAACCTCTAGTTTATTTTAATAGCCAAATCATTGATATATGCAGAGATGAGTGGATGTAGATTTTCATTTCAATTAAAAAAACAAACAAGTTTGAGATAAATTGAGAAACTCACATACTCTGTTTCACCATGGAGTTGATTATATGTAAGATATAGCTATATTTTTAAAAATGTAATCAATCAAAGAAATAAAGGATATTATCTGCAATGAAATAAACACTCTTCAGGAATAAATAAAAACGTATCAAAATAGAAAAGCTCAAATTTCATAACTAGTGTAATACTTATTTTTGATAGTTACATAGATTTCACCTTCTAATTCAGTGCAGTAAAAATCAAAAAACATTCTTATTAAAAATTTGTCAATATTTTATCAAACATTTTTATCTGAAACATAGGCCAAAATATAGAATATGCTTTTATTATTGAAAACTAGTAAATAACATGATTAAAAGATGTAAAACTCTTAATAATCTACATTATGAAAATAATTAAGTAAAACAAAATACACGTTTTTAAAGACAGAATGAAAATAGCTATTTAAACTTATGTTTACTTATGTTCTATTTCTTGTAAAGGTAGACAGTTTGGAGGAACGAAAATAACTTCCATGGCAGAGAAGTGTCACTAGTTCACAATCTAGCAGAAGATAGACAGACACAGAGACGAATATGGGTTTAGACTAGACTTTTCCTCAGGCAGCATAGACGTGTTACAGAATTTTTGCTTCTTCTAGGCCCCATTCAAAACTAGCTGCTTTTTTAGTCCTTTGGTGTGGGGGTCAGAATAGCACACCCAAATGAGGAATATATTTCCTTCAAAATCTAAAGAGGCCCACTAGGCATTGTGTGCCTCTTTCTTGGTTGACAGAAGGACAAAAGGCAACTTATCCTGTACCTTTGAAAGGAAGTCCCAGCATGCCCTATATAACTGAACTCCTTGCAATTTTACTGAAGTAGAAGAACTTTAATTTTTTGCCAAATTTGTTTCCCACTCTCTGACAAATGTCTTAACAGTAAGTCTAGGGTAATTGTTACTTCTTGCTGTGTAAGTCCAGTCGACATTTTGTCATCGGTGTACTAGACCAGAATGATGATTGTGGAAGGGGAAGATGATCGAATTCACTGTGGACTAAATTATTGTATAGGGCTGGAGAGATACTATTCTCATGAGTTATGAAAATAAAGGTATGTTGTGATTTTCCCAGGCGAAAGCAAACAGCTTCTAGTGTCCTCCCCTAACAGGCATAGAGAGGAAAAAAAAAAAAAGACATTTGTGAGATCAATAGCTACATACCAGCTACCAGGGCATGTATTAATTCACTTAGGCAATGAAAGCACATCTGGTACAACAGCTGTAACTGAAGTCACCATCTGGGTAAGCTTATAATAATATGCAATCATTCTCTAAGACCCATGTGTTTTATGCACAAGCCAAACAGGCAAGTTGAATAGGAATGTGGTGACACTACCACCCCTGCATTCTTCAGTTCTTTGACAGTGGGTATAATCTCTGTAACCCCTCAGGAACACAATATTGATTTTGGTTTACTATTTTCCTAGGTATAAGCAGTTTTAGCAGTTTCCACTTGGCCTTTCCTACATAATAGTAGTCCTCACTATACAGGTATACAGGCCAGGGAACCAATGTAGGAATTATAGCAGTTGCTGAGTATGTGTAATCCAATTATGCATTCCAGAACCAGGAAAATTAGCATACGATGGTGCTAGAGAGTGACTGAACCAACTGTAAAATGCACCTGAGCTAAAACTCCATTGATTGCCTGACCTCCACAAGCTCCTACTCTTCCTAGCATACAGACCTCCCAAAGTGCTGGGATTATAGGCATGAGTCACCACTCCTGGCCTATCCACACTCTTAATATTAATTCTATACATAGTCTCAAAATTTCTGTGTGTTTAAATCGGAAAAAGAAAAAGTATAGTTCTTTGAACTGTAGCACTATAGCATGTTTTCTCGTGGTTTGCACTTTGACCTCAGCTTTCTGCTAGGACTTAAGACTTGTTACAAGTATGGAATGAAAGAGGGCTTAGGATGGAAGACTTTAAGGAGAATTAGTAACATCTTGTGAAGTGGGCATTACACATTCCTTGGGAAATACAAACTTAATCTCTCCAGACTGAGGTTACTACTACTAGCAAGAAAACTTAGTAAAATTTAGGAATTCATTGTCCTTTTATTCATTAAACTTTCTTCAGATGACCCTTTCAAATTTTTGGGACCCTATTTCTTACTTAGTCTCTGCTCTTAATGTCTGTAACAGATGGGAGGAAGCTCACCCACATTATAGGGTATAATCTGTTTTACTTAAAATTTACTAATCATCAACGTTAATCTCATCAGTCAGCAACATCTAGACTGGTATTTGACAAAACAACTAGATACTATAGCCTAGCAAGTTGACACCTAAAATTAACTGGAACAATGAATAAACTCTTCAGTTTAGGTGTGTTTTTATTTATTTATTTTTTACTTACTTAATTAATTAATTAATTTGAGTTGGAGCCTCACTCTGTCACCCAAGCCAAAGTGCAGTGGGCACGCTCATGGCCACCGCAGCCTCGAGCTGCTGGGCTCAGGTGATCCTTCCACCTCAGTCTTTCAAGTAGCTGGAACTACAGGCGTGCACCACCATGCCTGGCTAATTTTTTTGATTTATTGTAGAGATACAGTCTAGTCAAGTTGCCCAGGCTTGTCTCGAACCCATGAGCTCAGGCAATTCTCTCACCTTGGCTTCCCAATGTCCTGGGATTATAGGTGTGAGCCACCGTGCCCAGGTTGTATTTTTAATATTTAGAGAAGCTTGCAATTTTACTCTAAAAGGCATATTAATGATATCATATTTGTTAAATATATTTTCTTTATTTGGTTTTTTATTTTCAGCATCATTAAAATGAAATTGTATAGTTTTCCTTCTCTCCTTCATCACCCACATTCAGTAAATATCAAAATCGTTCATGTGTTTGTCTTTTTTATCATATAGGTTTGATATTTCACTATTTGATTTGTTAGCTTTCAGTAATATTTTTTGACAACTAGCAATTAGAATGAAGTAATCAGAAAACTAATTTTACTCTTTATCTTCTTATCAAAACCATCTGCTCCCATTTTGTGTTAGATGAATTATTTTCGTGTCATCAAAGCATATGCAATTCACAATCCATTCTGTCAACTTTATTCTCTTTTAAAAAATATATTTGTTATATTAGCAATTACATTTTCTACCTGGAGTTCTTTGTTTCACAATGTTCTCAAGAAGTCTCTTACAAACAATATTCACAAAGTTTCTTACATGTTCAAAATGTGGCTTTGTTTTTCATCTTCAAGAACACTTACCTTGCCTCATGCTTTCTTTCCTAAAGTATCATAGATTTTTAAAAATTCTCTCTTTTAGGTGGAATGTAGTTGTGGCAGTGACTATCTTTCATTATAAAACGTTGGCCGTATAAGTTATAATACAAACTGCAATACTCTGGGAGGTAAAATGGGCCAATATAATGGTATGATGATTATACCAGGATCATAGACATAAAATCTTATTGTCCTTCACAAACCAAGATAAGTAGAGTTTTGTCCATAGACCAGCATGATTTATTATTTATTGGTTTACATCATCTCTAGAAAAGTTTTTAAATACATGGAAAATTAGACAAGAAATGAGAGGACTCCAAAAGTAGTGAGATATTTGAACAGTCCCAGAGAGAGTATCTTTCACTCAGTCCTTCCGAGGGGATCTATAGAAAGATACTCTTCTTTGTATCAAGTTCAAGTAACTTTCTTCAGACAGAAGACCAGAGAAATCATCAAGCTATCATCAGTGCTCTTCCTTCTCTTAGGAAATGTAGTTCTGTTCTGCTTATTGTACTGTTTGCCAATATATTATTTCTATATTTTATCCAGTTTCCTAGTTAAGAGAAGAAGACAGGTTCACTCCCAGTTATTCTGCCATAGCCAGTGACAAATTTTTTGCTTTTTTTTTTTTAATGTATTTACTGCCCTCTCACTGATGCATTTTTCTAGCTCAGTTTTCACCACATCAGTTTCTACTCTGCATGATGCTATCTTTTACTGAGAGTTCACTTTACTAGGTGATTTCTAAATTCTCTTCCATCTCCGCCTCTTTGTATAAAGACAATGCAGTACTTCACCTGTTATGTGTTGACTTGTGTGCCCCCATCCACATTCATTTGAAATTCTAATTCCCAGTGCCTCAGAATGTGACCTTGTCTGGAGACAGGGTCTTACAGAGGGAATCAAATTAAAATGAGATCTTAGGATGCACCCTAATTTAATGCAACTGGTGTCTTTATAAACAGAAGGAAACTTAGACACACACACACACACACACACACACACACACACACACACAATTCCGAGTAAAGAAGCACAGAGTGAAGATGGCTATCTACAAGCCAAAGATGAAGACCTGAAACAGATTCTTCCTTAAGAGGCCCCAGAAGGCAACAACATTGTTGAGACCTTGATCTTAGACTCTGTCCTCCAGAACAGTAAGAAAATGAATATCTGTTGTTTCAACCATCTAGACTAGGGTATTTTGTTATGGCTGCCCTAGCACATGAATGCATTCCCCTATATGTTTTAAAGAAGTAAGAAAATTCAAAATTAAACTACCATCCACTTTCTCTACATCTTATTATAAAATGTATGAAAAATTTACAACATAAAGTATGACAGCATATGTAGGCAAACCCAAACACATGCATGCATGTATGCATACACAGAAAAGTTTTAGCATTACCCTATACATTTGATAACTATCCTATCTTAATGTTGAATTCTACTTTTTCATATGCATGTGCAAATGAATTTTATTGGAGAAAAACGCCTCATGTTGGTTCTCTTAGTTTAAATGTATGACTGCTAATTTCAGAACAGTTGGGTATTAGTGTTACTCAGAAATTAAACTACACTTTTCAGTTCATTTTTATTCTACTCATCTAGAAAGTTATTTTATACTTCCTTTTTCAACAAATATTCAGAACTACTTCAGTCATCTTCACTCTCTCTTAATGCTCTCACTTCCTACTTTACTAAGAAAATTGAAAATTTTTACAACAGAACTTCTGCAAGTTCTACTACTGCACCTATTCAGCTGCCTACAACTCTGCCCAGCTCCCTGCTCACTGTTACAAATGCATAATCTATGAAGCTCCTAGCTATGGTCTTCCCCTCTGTTTGTGCAGTATACCCCTACCCTTTACCTATTCAAAACTTTAATAATTCACTCGTCTTTTTAATACATTTGCAATTTTTTCTTTCTACTGGATCTTACCATCAGTACATCAATATGTCACTGTATCTGTATCCTTAAATAAAAAGAAAAAAAAAACTCTCTTAATTCTTGTGCTACCTTCACCTCCTGTTCCATTATTTTCTGTTTGCTTGTTTATAAGACTTTACCTTGGACTAGTGTTGTATACTAAAATTTCTTAATCTTCCTTTATCTCTTCAACCCATTTCATTAATCATTCATCACCATTTCCAGTATTCTTTGTATCAATTTACCAATTAGTTTCCCACAATTATATCCAATTGTTATACTCAATCTTTAGCTTGACCTAACAATAGCATATGGCAAGTTTAAATATCCCCTGCATCGTGAAAGAATGGCTTAATTTGGCTTCTAGGCATCTATTTTTGCCTACTACTCTGACCTCTCTTCAGTTTCATCCTGACCTCCTGACCTTTTGTTGTTGGATACCACAGAACTCAGTGTTTGATAGTCTCATTTTCTTTAGCTAGTCAACCTCTTATTTATTTGTTTATTTATTTATTTATTTATTTACTATTTTGACTCAGGGGTACATTTGCGGGTTTGTTATATAGGGGTATTGCATGATGGTGCAGCTTTGGCCTCTGTTGAGCCTGTCACCCAGATGATATTGTACTCATTGGGTAATTTTCAGACGTTATTCTCTCTCTCTCTCCCCACTTTTAGAGTGTCCCAGTGTCTGTTGTTCCCATCCTTGTGCCAGTATGCATACAGTATTTAGCTCATACCTATGAGGAAGAACATATGGTATTTAGTTTTCTGTGATAATTTATTCAAGATGATGGTCTCTAGCTGCATCCATGTTGCAGCAAAAGACATAATTTAGTTTTTTTTATGGCTGCATAGTATTTCATGGTATATATGTACTATGTTTTTCTTATCTGTTCCACCATCAATGGGCATCTAGGTTGGTTCCATGGTTTTGCTTTTGTGGGTAGTGCTGAGATAAACATTCTTGTGCTAGTGTCGTTTTGGTAGAGTGATTTTTTTCCCCTGGGTATATACCCAGTAGTGGGATTGCTTGGTTGAGGGGCAAGTCTATATTTAGCTCTTTGAGAAGTCTCCAGACTACTTTCCACGGGGATTTAATCAACAGTATAACTCCTTTTTTGTCCACATCTGCACCAGCATCTATTGCTTTTTGACTTTTTAATAAAAACCATCCTAACCGGTGTGAGATGATCTCTCACTGTGACTTTGATTTGCATTTCTCTGATGATTAGTGATGTTGAACAGTTTTTCAATGTTTGTTGACCACTGATGTGCTTTTCTTCAATCCCTTTTTAATTGTACATCACTACAGGGATTTAATCACTATCTCTATGCCAATACCTAGCAAATTGATATTCACTATAGCTAGTGCAGACTGCTCTATTGAACTTCTGACATATGTATCCAAATAACCATTTGTCATTAAAATGGAATGCCTACTAATGTGGATAATCTATGAATATATCCATATATTATACCATAATGTATAGGCAGTATAAATAGTGACTTAATATTTAACCTTGTGTCTAAATGCCAATTGTGTTACTCCATAATATTATTTGCATAGAGGTTAGCATAAAGTTATAAGTCATTTAACTATATTTTATACAGCCCATGGTAAATTTGATAGATATTACTAAGTTTGTGAGTAGAAGTTGTGTTACACTAATTTAAAACGTCTATTTTTGTTTCTTAACTTTATTTTAGTTAGCTAGTAGATTCCATAAAAATAAAAGGTGATAAAAGTTACAGAAATAGAGATAGATATTTTTACTCTCTTGTCTAATACCGTATTGTCGT
Organism: Tarsius wallacei; assembly: GCA_963574415.1. Classification (NCBI taxonomy): domain Eukaryota; kingdom Metazoa; phylum Chordata; class Mammalia; order Primates; family Tarsiidae; genus Tarsius; species Tarsius wallacei. Next base: position 20,483 of record CAUYQG010092403.1, read on the forward strand.
CCAAGACTAAGTAGAAGAAATCAAGAATAAGAGGCTGACTTAAATATGGCTTTATCTAGAATAAATCTTGAAGAGGAAAAGAATCACTTTATTTGAAGCCATTCTTATTGAATAGAGAGCTTAGTTTGGCCACATCAGTGCATGAGCATGAAAATAGAACAGCAGCCAACTCTCAAAAATGGACTCAAGAAAGCAGATTGCCTGTTCTATTATTAATGGTAAATCAGATGCATATTTATGTAATGAGAATTCTGTAAAAATTATTTTATTTATATGCAGACATACATAGACATGCACAGGCATACATATAAATGCATATGCATACATATTATACTTATACAATGAATATATATACACATATATGCATATTTCATATTGGCAATAGTGTTTAGTAATTGGATGTATCATTTTGTGGAATGAGTGCCAGTACAGAGAGAGAAGTGACTGCATTTTTTCTTGTCAAAAAGACAAGAAAGGTTAAGACAGAAAAAGTCATAAAAGACCACAATGCTGAGACAGCATGCTTATAAAAATAATTAAATCATGGAATTTGTTCTCATAATTCTATAACCATAATTTGAATATAATACATATTAATGCACATTGACACTATAACTTGTGCTTTACTTTCAAATAATTTTCTATATTTGTCTAATATATCAACCAGAGTTTGAAATTTGGACCATTAAAATGCCTATATCTCATAGAAACAATGAAATAATTTTAATTTTATAAGTTAAAGTGCATCCCTCTTGAAGCAGACTGTAAAATCTTTCTATAACGCTCATGAGTGAAGCTGCATGTGTCAAAAATAATGATTTATGTTTCATAAGAAAGGTTTAATGACTGTACCATAACACAAAGCTTTTAACTTTGTATTTTAAAGATTTTTAAGCATATAATTTGTGAAAAGATGTGGCCCACTATGCTTGTTTTATATGTAGTGAGAAATAGTGGAATTTTGATCATATTAACAGCGTTATTCTGAAAGATTGGAAACTGATTTATCACCTATAATTTGCAAGGAGAAATTGTCTACATCTGAACTGTATTTATTTAAGTTCCCTGGTAATGTACCCAAAATGTAGCAGTGAATAAATATGTACAATACGTTTTTACTCTGCCCAACACAGAAATACTTTCTTAAAGTATTCATGAGATTCTAAAAAGATTCACCTCTCTAGTGTTACATTTTTGGAACATGAAAGGTTATGTCACAGGTCCTAAAGCAAAATTAGAAAAAAAAAGTTTCTATTTTAAGAGATGAAATTCATTAAAATCGTGATTCTCTCCTTGTAGTAAATCCATTGGGTATTGCATAAATAGTTCACTAATTCGTTTTAAACTGTGTATTTAAATGAATAGCTGTATTACTCCTATATGTTAACAGTTGTCTCTTGAAATAATTACTATTTAGGTCTGTAAAGTATTCATTAAATGTTTGCCAAATTACTTAAAAATCATAATAGACATTTAATGAGTGTGTTAAAACTGAAATAGAAATTACATTTGATTATAAGTAACTGTAGGTTTATAAAGCTATCATTATGTATCTATTAAGACCATTTAACTTAAGTGTTACATAATTAGAGAAGAGCCAGGATTTTAATTGCACATTTGCAAACTGCTAGCTTGCTTTGCTAAATATTCATTTTATCCACCGCAGAATAGTGTGAGTGAGGTATGAACATTTCATCGTTTTCTTCTTAAGCAATTATCACAATGTATTCCATTGGATGTAATGATCTAACAAATGCATATCATGTGCAATAATGACACCATATGCAAAAAATAAAATACGTTTGATCAAGTATCTTCAAAATTGGAATACATTTCACTCTCCACCCCTTGAACACACCTCTTGATGGTCCAAGAGGTGTTCGCTTTCTCACCTTTCAGATTACTGATTGATATTGGTGTTATGACCAAATGGCTGAGATTGAAAATAGTTAGTATCAAATTATGATTCAGGGCTTACTGTCTTGTTCTTTGAAAGTACATCCCAAGTTGCCGATATAATTACCTTGCTAAGCAGTTGCTTGTTATCACAGAAGTTAAGTGGGGATTAAGAGGGAGACTAAATTGCACTTTTCTTTCTTGAAGTATCAACTAATCTTGAAGTCAAGATTGGTATACAGAATTCAAAGAGAAGAAGATTGTAATTTGGTTGCACGTTCGGTTCCATAGCTAAATAAAATGCCGCAGACAGCATGCTTTTAGAGGCACTAAAACTCCTTTCACAAAGGTATCCACTTTTAGTTCTTCAGTATATCTCCATTAGACACCTGAGGTTGCCTCTTGTAAGAAAACATTCTGCTGAGAGGAATTTTATTTATGTATCATTTCTTCTCTGAATGTTTCTTCTTCCTGGGAACATTTGCATTTAAACAAGCTTTTGATTTCTTTGGAATCCATCTGCCTACACTTACCTTATTTTTTACCCCTGAATAAATATCACCTGTAAAGGATGTTGTAAACACTGTTGCTGCTTTTCTTTCTTAATTTTGTATATATCCATTTGAAATGATGGTATGGGTACAGCTCAGCCCATTTAACTGGGGGCATGGAGCTAGGATCATTAGTATCTTCATGTATTCTTAGTCATTAAAGATAATCTTCTGATTAAGACAGTGGCACTCATAATCCACTTAGTATATCTGGATCCATTTTTAGGAATACTAACACAGATGAAGAGAGCTTAGACCAAATAATATCACAGACCTAAACTTTTATGGCAGTCTGGTGAATTTCTCCATCTCATTAGAATTATTAAATTTAAGATATGCCAACTCCAAAAAGGTCTTCTGCTTTTTCTTCATCTTTTTTTTTTTCTTTCTGCTGTTTTCTAATTTAAGTAATCCCAAACAAAGCAAAACTTTCAAGACCAACTTGCTACTTATCTTTAGCCACAATCATGTTTGAAATTAGTCTTAGGTTCGTATTTAGCCAGCTTTATTTACCTTTATGTGTATAAACCTTGGTGAAATTTTCATGTTCTACATTGAAAATAATTTATCTTTCCTGGGGCATTATTTGATTTTATTGCTAACTTTTAAATGGTAAATTTTATACTAAAATTCCAGATTTTTTTTTGATGTGTTCAATAAAGGGAGATTAAGCAATAGTCAACTCTGTGTGAGAAGAGTAGTTTTGAATTTTGGATGTTGGCCACTATAAGAGTTAAGGTGTTCCAGGTAGAGCATTCCTTATTATCTCTTCTGTGACAGCAAGGTTGGAAGTGGCTATTTGTAATCATCGTTGCACTATTTTTTCTTAACAAATACTCATTTCATTCCTTTACACTCTTTGTTTCTCCCTTAAAGATATCGACTCCTTTTGACCCTTACTCCTGGTGCTATAGTATTGCCATGGAGAATCAGACGAACAAGACCTACCATGAAGACAATGAAGCATACATTTCTTTTCACTTGTAACAATTCCAAGTAAGGGGCTCTAACAATATGTTCACATCATCTTGTTTCACTAAAATTTTCAAAATATATTTTTGCACTCTCCCGCCACTCCTTTTTAAAAGATATTCCAGACGATCATATAAGCTTCAGGCCTCACAAAACCTGAACCCACCACTCACTGTGTGATAATAACATCTTCAACACAGTCACCAGCAGAATGGAATAAAGTTTCTAAGACAACTTGTTTTTTGTTAGTTAGTTTTTTTTAAATACCCCTGGAGACAGTCTGTGCTAAATCTGATAAATTAAGGGCTTGATGTTTTCTTTAAAGCATTTGAAGAAAAATAAAATAGAAGTATAATTTGCCTACAGGACAAGTGATGTCTTGCTGCAGGCATAAAAATGTTAGCCTTGAACTTTTTTTCCAAAAACAAATTAGAAATATGGTCTCATGGAAACCAAGCATTAGATTTGTATGTAAAAGTATAATTCTGATGAAACTTGGATACATATCCTTTGTTTTGACTTTTATTTGACTCTCATTAGAATTAGTTATTGTGGATATAGTTTGATAGGCAAGTGTATCTAAAGCACACAGATGTTAGCATTTTTTTAAGCAATAGAATGAAACAACTGAGAGGAGATATCTATATAAAGCTAAATAGAATCTTTTATCCCAGTAAGTTTTAGAAATGATTTTCTAGCAGTTACTGATATTCACTCCTGTAATAATTCAAAGATATTCATTTCTTTTGTGGCAGTACATTGATGTTTTGGGGTGTGGGGGGGAAAAAGTCAAGAAAGAACCTAAGATTAGATTAAGTAAGTTAGAAACTTTAATTTTCATTAAGTGTTTTTAAACTTTTAAATTATAGTCTATGGAGAGAAGTGCAGAAATCAAAAGTGTACAGCTTGTTAACTTATCATGAAGTTAACACATTCGTGTAACTCCCCCACAGCTCACTTACTGCGACATTGCTGGCTTCCAGAAGCCCCCTTTCCCCTTTCTGCTCCCTTCTGGTTTACTTCTAATCTATTGCCTAAAGTAGCCACTATCCTGACTACTCACAGAGTTAATTTTCAGCAGCATGGAATTCATTTGCCTGTTTTCACGTTATCAAGGTTAAATGTAGAATTGTATATTTGTTTAGATATGAGAGCAGCAAACATTCTTGCACATATATACTTTAACTGAAATCTGACAATTAAATTCACGAACTTGCTACTCTACACTCACGGCACATTCTGCAAACAGCTCAACCTTTCATAACCTTGATATAGCTGTCCCTCACAGCTGTGTTCATGTCAATGTGTGGTGCTGTCTTGCTGAGTGGCATTCATTATTATTATTGTATATTTTTGTGTATCGTTGGGAGAATGTCAAAGCTTGAATTAGAGTGACAGATAAGCATTAAATTTCTTGTTAAACTTGGCAAGAGTGGAAGTGAAATCAGGGACGTGTTAGTCCAAGTTTATGGGAATGATGCTATGGAGAAAATGGCAGTGCACGAATGGATTAAAACATTTTCTGAGAAGAGAGAACACATCACTGATGAAAAGAAATCAGGACAGCCAGCAAAGAGCAAAATTGACAAAAACATAGCAAAAATTAATTGAATTATGCATCAAAATCATTGGCTGACTGTGGGAAGCATAGCAGACAAAATAGACATTGATAGAAAAACAGGAAAATCTTAACTTAAAATCTTGTCATGAGAAAGATGTGTGCAAAATGGTACTGAAAGAGCTCTTGCATCACAATAGTGCACCAGCTCACACAGCACTGTTTGTGAGGGAGATTTTAGCCAGTAAACATCTGTATTGGAACACCCTTCCTACTCACCTGATCTGACCCCCAGTGACTTTTTCCTTTACCCGAAGGAAAAGGACATTTTGATGACATTCAGGACATCAAGGGTAATATGACAATGGCTCTGATGGTCATTCCGAAAAAAGAGTTCCAAAATTGCTTTGGTAGGTGAACTAGGCACTGGTGTCAACACATAACTCTCTAAGGGGAGTACTTAGAAGGTGACCATAGTGATATTCAGCAAAGAAGTATGCAGCACTTTTTCTTGGATGAATTTGCAAACTTAATTGCAAACTTAATAAATATTACTACAAAAAATGTATATTGTTATGTTTTGTATACACCCAAACTTCATTTAATAGTATATAATGTAAGCATATGTTAAAAGTTGGTAGATAATTATAGGCATGGTTTCCAAAGCAACAGTGTCAGTTTACACTAAGAACAATAGTGAAACTTTATAAAAGCATTTCAAATAAGGTACAGAAGAGAGAGTTTCCAAAAGAGAGGGCCCCCCAAAATGGAATTTATTTATAAAAAACTGTACAATACACCTATTGAGATGCTTTTTCCACTACTCAAAACAGTTTTTGAACTTGTCAGTTTTGATGCTTTTTAGTGCTTCTGCAATTTTTATTTCAGTTTAAATACTGTTTTCATTCAGGGAAACAACCAAAAAAATAGCTCAGGATGGGATCGGGTGAATAAGGAAGGTGAGATGGAGGGTCTTGCCGTTTTTGGTAAAAACTTTTGAACACTCAGCGAGGTGTGGGCAGGTGTTTCAAGTAAATCACTCATCATGAAATGGGTAAAAGCATCGTAAGAATCCCAAACAAAATTCACAGAAGTTGGACATAGCCTCTCACAACAATGCTTGCTGGCACTCTGATGCTGATGGGTTCCTAGAACACGTACCTAGTAAGGAAAGTGTATACTACTAATACAAGGGGTCAGTCCTCCAAAAAAATCATTCAAGGTTTTTTTGGGATCACCCCTAGTATATCCTTCTCTCATCTTTTACCAATATAATTTGTTAAGTCATATAATCATGGTACATTTGCTAAAACTAAAAAATTACTATTGATGCAATGATGTTAATGAAACCTCAGACTTTACTCAAATGTCCCCAGTTTCTCCACTAATGGCTACTGAATACTTTACCCAACGATCCATGAATTATGCAATTTTCAGTGTGATTGGTAGAAACAGGTGCTATTTCCTATTCTGCATGAGTACTGGGTACTATTCTAGTCATTCTTTCAAATATTTCCCCTTACTTCCTGATCCTAGCTTTGAATGGTTTTTATTATGATCAGTACTCTCCTGAATGTCATAGAGTGGCCCTCTTCACATTTCCAGTGTTCATTCTCTCTTCTGCCGTCTTGTCCCCTTTTGTCTCCTCCCTTTCTTCTCTCCTTCAATACTCAGCTCCATGGCCTGTAGACATTATAGTCTTTTTGTTTTCTGAACTTTTTGCCCCAAACTCAGGACATTCTTTAAGTCCTATCTTTTTTTTTTTTTTTTCACGTTTCACAAAGCCCTGGAAGCTCTATCAAGGCAGAAACACAAAACAATCGTAAGTTTCCGCTCACTTGTTTACTGCATGGCAGGATCACTATGCTAAGTTTTATGATGCCCAATGTCTTGAAAACTGTTTTATTATATATTTTGAAATTGACACATGGCAGGAGTGTAAATCCATTTCCTGTTACTCTATCTTGGCTAGAAGCAGAATGCCATTATCTCTTTACCAAGATTTGCTCTATTGCTATTCAATTTTGTAACTATTTTATAAAATCAAACATTATTTTCCATAAAAAATGACAATTGAATGTCTAGAAGTTCTTATTCTGAAAAAGGTAAAATATAATGAAAAAGATTTACAAATAGATTTGACAAACAGACTAGTGACTGATTATCATTAGTTGTGTTATATGTTAACAACAGGCTACTATTAGGATATGAAGGAGTATTTATGTCACATTAATCATTCTAGAAAAATACCTGAAAAATGTGATGCTTTATATTTTTGAAGGATTTTTAGAAGTGAACTAGACAAAGAAAAAGGAGTAATAAGTTAGGTTGAAAGAATAGCATATAGGATTATTACACAACATTCAATCAGAGGTTACTACATGCTGTTTAATGGAGCTGCAATGACTAATAGCCAGAAAGTATCAACAAAAGAGCTACAGATATGCAAATAAGCTTATTAAGAAAGTCAGAAGACAATTTCAGTGTTGACCAGGGAAAACATAAATTGTGAAATTCCCATTCAATTCCCTGCCTCTCACTTCATGTAGAATCTATCTGACTAAAGTGTGTCTGACAAGTACCTCTGAACTATTGTCACAAATAACTTTTTATACAAGCTAATATATGTATTACCAGAAAATTGCCTTGGTGTTATCTAGATGTAGAAAATGTTTCATTATATATCCTTAATGAAGAATATACAAAAGCCTGCATTTTTGCTGAGTATTGGAGGAAGGAATGTTAGTATAAAGACAATTTTAGTTTTAATGTCGCTGGAGATGCTTCACTGCAATCTCTGTGAATTACCTCCTTTGAGCCTTTAAAAACAAAATGGGCAGAAGATTGTAATATACTATTTGTTTTACTATAATCTAAAATTAAAAGAAAAACAAACAAAATCATAGAATTTTCCCTAAGAAGCTTTCTGTTGTCTTCTAGTAATGAAATTGTTTTATTATAAATTGCTTACAATACATGTTTGAAGCCTGTGGGCTATAATTTTGTGTGTATTTATAAATAGACATTGATTACATCACTTAGAAAATATTTTTCAGTGGATGTCTAAAGTTATTTATCATGATCTCAGTTTTGATAACTTCCTTAAAGAGAGTTTAGGATAGGAACATGACTTCTGACAGCTATATTTGATTTGACACAGAAAGACTAGAAATTTACTGCTGTAATGAATTGTGCAATATTTCCTTTTAACATGTCAGCTCCTTTCTTTAATACTAAAATTTATCCATCAAAACAAGTTAATAAGAAAAATAAATACTGCAGTCGATTGAAATATTATGGCAAGAAAAGGAGTAAGAAAACTATGTGGAAAAATCAGATATTTTTCTATACCATAGAGTCAGTCATTCTCAAGAAGTCATTATATAATTCTAGAAGAATTTTATAAGAGGAATGACAACCATACCATCCCTTAGCATACATTTTCATTACATATTCTTTGTGATTCTATAAATTCTGTCATTATCCTTCTTAGGGTCTATTTTTTTTAGACAAAATAGTGCCTTGGAGCTTTTCAGCTAGAAATGCAAACCTATGTATACAGTTCTTGAAAAGTGGTCCCTCTGCAAACATAACCTGCTATGTTAGTTGGCTTTGCTGGAGTAAGAAATAAACTCTTAAATCTCAGTATCTAATAGTATATATTTATGTCTTGTTTATGTTACATGAGAATATCTGGGCAGTTATTGCCATCCTTCAAGCCAGGGGTCAACTGAGGGTCTGTTTCATGTAATTTCTTATCCTGAGACAAAAGTTTGAGAAGCAGCTCCTGTCAGCTAAAACAGAGAATGATTGTCAAGTGAGACTCATAAAAAAACTGAGAGATTTTGCTAAGTACCAAATCTCACCAACTGTCTTAAGGTTACAGGCAATCAGATTACTCAGATGAACAGGAAAGGTTTCCAGGATACAAAGAGTAGCTTTCATATCGACCAGGTTTGTTCTGCCCTCAAGCAGTAAACAAATTACTGTGATGACAGGTTTCCAAAACAGAAAAAGATTTATTCACAGGGAAGCTTAGCAAGGAAGTAGGAGAATAGCTCTGCCTCCTGAAGGATATAGCCAGGGATATTTATGGGATAGTGGAGCAGGGTGGTCTAAGGTGTAAGGAAAAGTGATTGGCCCATGGTGAAAAATGATGTAATTCATAATCTGTGCAGTGCAGTGGAGTTCGTGACTCTTAATAGGACGCATGTTCAGAAAGTGGCTGTGTTAGTTTGATCTGCGGGTGGAGTTTTGGCCCTTGACATTAACTATTTTTCAGGCATTTGCACAGGCTTAGTTGGAGGGTCTGTGGCCTGAACTGGTTTGAACCGGACAGGAGCTACCCTCAAATTCCTGAAAAACAACTTAAGTAGCTATTACTAAGGTGACATATACATCAGAAATGTTACCTATAAGGAAGTCAGTGAAAGATAAGTTATAGTGCTTAGTGGCATGGTTTTTAGCTATACGGGTAAGATAATAATAATAATGATTGTCATTATTATAATAAAAAGCAAGAGCTCAAAAGCAAGTAGGGCAGATTAAGTTCAGAGACACAATCGGATTAACCCCACAATTTCAGCTTTCCAAATTTTTCTTTCTTGCATTGATATTCAGTTCTAGACCAGGATAATATGTGGAATATCTAAGTAAGGGTCATGTTTCTCCACACAAGGAAGTTAGTTATATTAACGTTACAAAGCAGCTTTATTTTATACTCTAAGCCTGTAAGTGTTACATAGTTTGCAAGTCATTCTCTGAAAAGGCATATTTCATAAGTCCCTAGATTCAGAGGTTATCTCCTATTAATACCTTTTAACCCCGAGGATATCCTGCTAAAGACATTGTGTAGATAAGATCTTTTTGCAAATATCACTAGTCTAGTTACCCATACATCCCACTGATAGAGATTAAACCAGGCCACCTGATATTTCCCTCTTCCCTTGTGAGATCAACTATTTCCTCCTCTCTACAGAAAAGGGAGTAAATATACTGATGGCCAGATTTTATCAACTCCCCTACAAGGTTATGTAGACATTCTGTTCTTATGATATACAAGAGAAGAAGAAATAAAAGAACTTCTTATTCTATTTCAATAATTTATGTATCTTTATGTCAATACTACCCCATCTTGGTTACTCTTATTGTATTTCAGGCCTATTTATCCTACTGTAATTTCTTTACATTTTTGTATGCTTTTTAAAAACAAGTTTTTTAATTTCTACTCCTGTTCTCCCAAAAAGCCCATAGTAGTTTGATTGGAATTACATTGATTCTTAAAATAAGTTAGAAAATATTGACATTTTTGACATCTAGTCTTCTAGGCATTTTTTATATCTAGTCTTCTACGAACATGGCATATATGGGTGTCTACTTTATTAAAATAGAATGACTATTGGGGAATGAGTAACAGTCTTTGTAAAAATTACTATTTTTATTTAGTTTTTCCTCAGTGGTGTTTTAGTTTTCAATGTAGAACTTCATTCTCAGTCCCTAGATTCCACCTTGTGGTCCAGAGTAACTGCTTCAATGCTAGTTATTAAGACAGCATTCCAGCTTTGAGAAAGGAAGAAATGAGAAAAGAAGTTTACTTCCTCATAGAATTTTCTTGTACAACATTTGTTGGTGTTGAATTGGCCAGAAATTAGAGGTACATAGCCATATATGAGAGAAACTGAGAAGTGCAGTCTATTGAGGGAAGCCACATATATGGGTGTTTACTTTATTACAGTAGAATGAATATTGAGGAAAGAGAAACAGTCTTTGTAAAAATTACTGAATGTATAGATAAAAAAACTGTAACCTAACAAAATAAGAATCTTTATGTTATGCATTTTTTTAAAAAACCATAACTTAATATGTTTTATAATAGCTTTCCCTTTGTATAAAAGAACAAAAATATTGTCATTTACTGATAAAGTCTTAATCATCTTTCTCCAAATTTAAATTCCTGCTTAAGATATTTATTCACTTAAACTAGAAATCAGTAATACTATTAAAAAGAAATATTGGTTCCCATTATTCTAGAAGTTAACACAGTTCCAAGGCAAAAAAAAAAAAAAAAAAGTTATTACAAGCAAATATTTGATGGTTGAATGTTTCCAAATTGTATTGTGCTGAAAATATTTATTAGGAAATCTTATTTGCAGAACATTGTGTGTGTGTGTGTGTGTGTGTGTGTACATATATATCTCCTATTTTTCCTATCCCATAATCTCTTGGACAACTTCACAGTGTGTGCCTTAGAAATACAAGCCATTGTAGACTTTAATTGCATGCATTTTATGACTGCTGCCAACATAAGGGTAAGAAGATTAATCACTTCTGCACTTAGTGAACATACTAGGGCCTTTTAAAGATTTCAGTCTTGTTCATTTTTCTAAAAGGTTCATTTGAATGCACAGAAGTACATTTTGATTGACTACCTTTCCCACTATTTCAATGGTCAAACTAAAAGCTAGGACATTTATCAATAAAAGGAAAAACCCACTTGGAATACAGCACACCTGGGAGTAACAATCCTGAATAAAACTAGTTGCAGTTGAAAGCCCTTTGCATTGCTTTAAACCAAATAACAAAGAAAGATCCTATATCAAATTAGGTAAATATCTATTTTTCCAAAAAGAGACAGATGTATATATATATATATATATATATACACACACATATATACACTTATTGGCTGCTTTTCACCATTTGGCAAGCTCCTTTGTAGGTTCCAATCATACTTAGAGATCACCTGCTGTATGTCGGGCACTATGGTAAGGTGCTGGGAACCAACCATGAACAAAGCAGACAAACACGCCTGTCCTCAAGAGGTTAGTTACACTGTAGGGAGGCAGACAATAATAAAAACAAATAAGTAAAATATAGCGTATACTAAGTGCTACAGAGAACAATAAGGCAGGGAAGGGGAGCAAGAAGCACTGAAGGTGGGAAGTAATTTTAGATACTGTATAATTTATAATTTGACAACACCATCAGAAAATATTGGTTGTGATTTTCACTGCATTTTTAAAAATTCTGAACCTTAAACAGATGAAAACATGGACAGACAAGTTCCTTTTTTACAGTTGCAGATATCTATTTTAACATATACTGACTATCACCTTAAAGCCGAGAGGCACAGTAAACTAAGGGCTCAGAAAATTGAAGTCGCCTGGTGACAATACATATTGCAATCACACACTTGCTTTAATAATTTTCACAGGAACAAGACATAACACACCTGTTTGGTAAGAGGACATTTCAAAATGATTTACTAAAATGAATATGTAGTATTTCCCTCTATTTTTCCTGGGGAAATTGTATTAATATGCTATCTGCCTAATTCATACTGATAAATGCGACCATTAGTCTAATGGTCGCATTTATCAGTATGAATTAATGTCTTTTTAAAGTTATGGTTGCATACTAGTAAGCTGCTGTACAATGAAAGAATAAACAGTTTCTCCAAAAGAACCCCAATACCACCCTTACCCCCAAGTAAGAACATGAAGGGAATACGTTGGTGGGAAGGAAGCCAGACTGTAGGGTGAAGGTGATGATGAATACGGTAAAGGAATACCCTAATTTGGACTCCTCCAGTTTGAGTACCACCAATGGAAGTGGCACTGAGTCTTGCTGAAAGATTCACCTGAAGAATCATGCTTTGATGAGCAATGGTGGCTCAGTATGAATCTTTGAAGGTCAAAACATCATATAATCACTTTTCACATCCGACATTAACTATCTTAGTTTTGCTAACAGGCATACTTTCTAGCGCAGTAAGTATATATATATATACTTTGAAAGTTTTGAAAAAGAGAAAGAATACTCTAAAAATAGGAGGAAAAAAAGCCCAATGACAGTCACAAAGAAAGAGGGCAAGGGAAACTATACTAGGTTTAATGCTTGGTATAAAGCTATACCAAGAATTAATAGCAGTTGTGGTATGGTTTGAACTGTACTTCCGAACAAATGCTGCAAGAGAAATAGTCAAGGCAGTAATGGTATCAATGTAAAAAGTATGTAAAAATAAATTATTTTAAAATGTGTAATAATTAGGTTGCCTTACATTTATGTGGAAGATCATTGTCAATAAAGAGTTCACGGTTATAGGTAAAATTGGGAGAGGTATCCAGTCAGTATGCAACTCTTAATAGCAAACAGGCCTTTCACCTCCCCCATCCTAGAACCTGTCTCCCTCTCCATCCTTCAGGGTCTAGACCTGAGAGAGAACTACGCACATCAGTGTAGGTTTTGTGCCAGGCCCTTTTTGGTCTGTAGGTTATGAATTTCAGCAGCCCCCACCCCCAAGTTCAGAGAGTCTCAACATGGTCCAGAGTCTGAATTTTTCAGCCCAGAGTGGGATGAAACGGAAAGACCACTTCATCAGCCAAAAATCACTGCTTTTAAAAAACTGCACACAAAGACAAGTGACCCTGAGTACAAAAGACGACTGCCTGCAACATCTACTGGTATCACTATAACTGCCATTACATATGTTATGTGTTTTGTTTCTGTTTCTTTTCCTATCTTTTATTGTTTCCCTCTACCTATGCTCAAGACCTGCACACATTCTGTTTGGCTCTGGCTAGCCAGACTCAGAACTGGAGTTTGCTGACCCTCATTAATGACCACAGCAGGATGTATGTAGCTATAAATAGTTTACCACAAACTATGTACTGGGCACTTTACTAAGTGTTTTTAGAAATGTCTTCTTTAATTATCATAAAAAGCCTGTGATATAAGAAGTCACAGGCCCTAACAGGTTAAGTATCCTGAGCAAGGTCATACAACTAAAAATCTTCAAAGCATAAATTTAAAACCTAGGTATGTGGCTCATCCCAAAGAACACTGTTCTTTAACATTAAGTCGCAAAGCTTGTGCCCTAAAACCCCACAGACCTGAATCCCAACCCTAACGTTGCTACTACTTACCACTTGTGTAATGTGGTGAGTTACTCAACCTGAGTTTCCTGGAGAAGGAAACAGAGTAAAAATACCACTTCAATAATGTGGCTGTGAGCATTAAATGAGCTAACATATACACAAATTGTCTAGCACGGTTGCTGTGGGACATTCTAACCAATAACTGCAATATTCTATCCCACCCTTTCCTCTATTTGATTATCTGTTACAGAAGTAACCACAAAAAGATAACAGTAAGGATAAGTAAAAACTAGATGATCATCAAACACAACATTAATGCTCGGTTTGCTTGGTCGTCGAGGTTCTGGCACCGTAAAACAAATGCAACTGCACTTCCTCCACGTTCGTGGTATCGGGAGCCCCAAACACTGAAGAATTTCAAAGCTGGAGCCAGAACAGAAGCTGCTAGGATACGTCTTCTCAAACCTTTGGCTTCGCTCCGAAATAAATTCACCTTTTCCCACCACACCGGGCTGCTTCTCGGTTGCTCCGAAGCAAGCCCCGTTCATCTCGACATTCGCTCCACCATGAACACGGTGTGAGTACCCTACCCCACTCCCCGCTTGGCGCTGCAGCGGTCAGGAGGCCTGACACCCTCTTCTGGGCCACAGGCCCAGCCTCCCCGCCCAGGGAAAGCGGGCGGATCTTGGGCAGCACCACCCCAGGTGCGCGAGCGCCAGGGCCAAGGCGGCGCCTCGCGGCCCAGAGCTGAGCCCCGAGCCCGGGCTCCTCCGGGAGGCGCCACCCATGCCCCGGCCCCTCCACACGCCGACCGAGCACGCAGAGGCTCCGGAGCCCCCACGCGCCCTGCCGATCCCCGGCAGCGCGCAGCTCACGATGCACTTCCAGCCTCAGAGCCGGGCAGGCCCCGCTGCGCTGACCCTGAGGGCCCGGATTCTCCAGGCCGGGACTTTCCTTTGCTCCCCGGGAGGACGGTGGGTTGCGGGGACCCAGCCCCGCCACACGGGCCCATGAAAAGGGAGAATCCCGTACTCACGCGCCGCTCTTTGGTGTGGAAGTCGAGCGGTGGTGTAGCACAGACCCGCCGCGTAAGGAGGATGGCCGCGGCCGCCTGGGATTCACCAGAACCTAGGGCTGGACGGGCAGAGGGGCGGGGCAGGGGCAAGGCCGCTCCGGGGACCGGTCTAATGAGCGACCCGCCCCCCCAACCCGCGGCCTGCGGCCTGCGCGAGGCTCCGCCCACCCCGGCCGCAGCTCTCCCTACACTCCCGACTGCAAATACGCCCCCTGCCAGCAGCTATTGCTGCGAGGTACTCGGGGAGCCACTTTTTTTTTTTTTGAGTTGGAGTCTAACTCTCGCCCAGACTGGAGTGCAGTGGCCGCTCCCGGCCTCCGGCAATCCTTCCACCTCAGCCTTCCAAGTAGCTGGAACTAC
>CAUYQG010092405.1:0-33871 GCA_963574415.1 Tarsius wallacei
GAGCCCGCGGGTTCGAGACCCGCCTGGGCAACTTGGCGAGACCTCATCTCTACAATAAATCAAAAATTAGCCGGGCGAGGTAGCGCGCGCATGTCTGTAGTTCCAGCTACTTGGACGGCTGAGGCAGAAGGATCGCCGGAGCCCAGCAGGTCGAGGCTACGGTGGCCGGGAGCGGCCTCTGCACTCCAGTCTGCGTGACAGAGTGAGACTACAACTCAAAAAAAAAATTTTTTTATATTAATTAATACAACAGCAATAGTTATAGCAACATAAGAAGCAGAGAACACTTTAAAATATTTGGAGAGGTGAATGGAACATTCTAGAATGTAGACTTTATTTTTGAAGCTGGCATTCTAGTTTCTTGATAGTTCATCCAACTCACTGTTGTGCTGAATTGCAATAACCATTTGAATTCTCTCTGCAGTTACAGAATTTGTTGGGCCAAGCTATCGTAGAACAGTGGGGATTTTTTACCAAGTTGCCTTCACCGTGGGACTCATGGTGCTCACTGGAGTGGCATACGCACTTCCTCACTGGAGATGGCTGCAGTTCACCGTTTCTCTACCCAACTTCTGTTTCTTACTCTATTACTGGTAAGTCCATTTGGAATAAAAAGGAGATAAATTGAAGTGTTTTATTTTGCTAAACGGTCTACCTTCCTTAAAGCACACTATCCTTCTGAATCTGTTTCTTTCACTCTCCAGACTTATTTTACAGAGAGCCCAATTCCATGTTTCAGGAATAAAAATCATACAAGCTTCAACCAGTCTCCCTCTATGGAAATCAGATGTCCTTCCTCTCTGGGCCTAAAGGTTTTTTTGACCTGGATCTTACATTTCCACATTATTTATTTTGTGTTTAAATTCACTTCTAGCTGCTGTGATACCATTTGGGTGGCAGACCCTTTAAAGAGATTAACAATATCACTATTTCCGTTCTCTCCCTCCTCAGAGGAAACTTTAGGATAGAGAAGGCAAAGCACTTGTGTTACCACTTCTCAATGCCCATGCCTGAGGTAGACATCCCCAATCAATCTCAGTAGTCTTCTTTTCAGATAAGGCCAACATGGCACTCCAGACAGATCATACCAGTCAATCAGAGTTACCAAGGCAAGTAACATGAATTTGTCATCCTTGCCCAAGGAAAACATATGGAAAACACCAGAAACTCCTAATTTGAGGTTACCTGAAATAGAGCAAGAGGAATGCTGGATTATCAGACCAAATCTCCCTCCCAGTCTACAAATCCATTTATTTAGTTCCTCGTGGATTTATCCATTGGTTCTTCCCATAGTTGTCTTGTCTAAAACTCAAACATCCCAATCTCTCACAGAAAGCCTGTTTTTTTGTCCAAAAGGCAATAAAACTCTGTATCTTCGTAGTTTAGGCTGTTATAGCAAAATGCCATAGACTGGGTACTTAAAAACAAACATTCTCATAGTTCTGGAGGCTGGGAAGTCCAAGATCCAGGTACTGGCATATTTATTCCTGATGAGTAGCTGTTCCATGGCTTGTAGCCAGTCAACTTGCTGCTGTATTCTCACATGAAGGGGGAGCAGAGAGAGAGATAACACTCTGGTCTCTCTTCTTCTTGTTGTAAGTATACTGATGACATCATGGAAACCCCACCCTCCAAGCCTCATCTAAACATAACTACCTCCCAAAGGTCCCACCTCCAAATTATACATTGGGGGTTAAGATGCCAGTGTACGAATGTTGAGGGAATATAGACATTCAGTTCATCACACTTTACGTGGGACCCTTATCTCCCTTCTCTCCCTCTCCTCATTTCTATCTCCTTTCTATCTCTGAAGTCATCTTTTCCCCCTCTTTCCCGTTAGGAAATCTTTATTTCTTGCCTGGATTGCTGCAGTAGATGCCTGGTGGGTCTCCTTGACACTAACTTTGCTGTCCTCTGATCCAAGCTTCGTGCTACATTTTGGAAATACAGGTCCATCATGCTACTTCCCTGCTTAAAAGTCTTTCCAAGTTCTTTTCCCTTCAAAATAAATACCTAATGCTTTAGCACGACAGAAAAGACCCAGCTATGATTCAAGTTCAGACTCCCTCTGAAGCACTTCTTCTTGCCTCTTTCACTCTAGAATCAAATTGAATGTACTTCTACGTGCTCCATGATGGCCTTCACCTTTTTGAAAGATTTCTCAGGGTGCAAAGTAGAAACAGGTGTCATGGGGGAAGAAGAGAGGCAGGGAGATCAGTTAAGAGACTATTGCAATAATCTTTGCAAGAGAGGACAAAGGCCTGAATTAAAACAAAAATTGTGGGTATGAAGAGGAAAACTTTAAAGCAACTCTAATGAGATGGCAATGACAGAGCTTGGTGACAGACTGCAAGTAGTGGTTTAGAGAGAGAGGGTATCTAGTGGACAACCCCCTGGAATGTAGGCTTGTACACCTGCAGGTTAGTGGGAGTGTTGTTCAAAGAGGTAATGAACACAGGAGGAACAGGTTTTTATAAATTGAGCAGGCTACCAGATGAACTTTGACCATACCAAGTATGACATGCTAGAAGGGCATCACATGCAGATATCCAGGAACAGTAAAATGTAAGGGTCTAAAATTCAAGGAAAATTCATGACTTTTTTTTTGTCCCTAAGGACGCAGGATAGGTCACACAAAGAAAACTGAATGGAGTTGGGAGAGGATGCGGGTAGTTTTGGAACACAAGAAATAACTCATCTTTGAAAACCAAGCAAAGGAAGAGGAGCCAGGACCAAACAAGAGTGAGATGGCCCCCCTGGAGAGAAGGAAGGGTTACAGGAGAGAGAGGCTCCAACCCATCCCCAGTTCTCCAAGGTCTTCCCTGGTCAGCCTGCCTAGGCCTGCTGGGGATTCCTCCATGCTCCGTAGCACCAGGCATGCATCTCTGGAACCCACGTGTATCACTGTGTTCTGAGATCAACTGTTTACTTGACAGTCCCAGTAGGCTGTGAGGTCTTTGAGTTCAGAAAACATTAGGGCCCTCTGGCCCAGTTTCCTGTCTCGGGCCAGATTCCCATAGTAATGCCCCTGGTGGCTGATTTCCAAGTGTCATCTAAGAACACTGTCACTCTACCATCACACAAGCCAATGCTTGTATTCCAGAGTCTTCGGATTGAGCCAGAATATTCCTAATTCTCAAAAAAAAGAAAATTAACTTAATTTTCCTTCAACCTAGCAGTTCTTTAACTCTGTGAATATCTCTCTCAGAGTTCATCTAGACTTCTCACCTACAGGTTCCACCATTCGGGTGCCTATCTTCTCTGACCCGGTTGCTAAGCCCTCAGTCCCCCAGCTCACAAAACACTTGGCTGAGCCAAGTCCATGCTTCCTGACATGTGGGCAGCCAGAGTTGAATATGGGCACCACTAGAAAAATGGTCCTGCAGTGTCACAGCAGAAAGGATCATACTATGAGCTGTGGATTGACTGTGGTTGAGCACACCACGTTGTGGTTCCTGACATCAGGTCTCAAAGGGGGAACCCCCCTGACTCCTCTCTCCATTGCTCCCACAGAAGCATCCATCCCAAATTCCTTCCAAGCCCCGCCTCTCAGAGCATCTTCTCTCCCAGAGTGATGACCCCAACTGGGCCCCCCTACCTTGGTGCCAGAGCTTCCATGAGGGCAGCCCTGCCTCCTCCTTCATCCAGTCTGTCCTCCCCTCATTCACCCTGAACCCAGATGCTCTGAGTACTCTCCAGACATAGATCCTCCTCCAAACCTTGCAAGGGCTCCCTGAGCCCTGCTATAACTCACTCACACTATGCAGTCTTGCTTTTAAGTTCTCACCATCTGACCTCAAATGCTTATCTCATTCCTCTGAGAAGTCAGCTTTCAGCGTGATACATGCTTGCTTTCCCCATGATGGTTTGCAAACTCCCACATCCACTCCTTGACCCCAGTCAGTCAGTTCTCACGTCTTTCCAAAGCCCAGTGTCCACCCCAACTGACCTGCCTCTCCCCCTTGCAGCCCAAAGTTGGATGTGCAGTCGCAACCTGCTTTACTTTCTGTGATTCTGCTTAGAAATTCCTGCTGAGAAATCTCTAAAGGCTTCCTGGACAAGGCTGTCTACAAGTCAGCATTTGAGGGGGGAAAGAATCACATATCCCTGGCATGATCGTTATTTTCTTTGTAGATCCAGCTGTGTTAATATCCTCGGAGAAATCTGATTATGGAAATCATGGTTGGGGGACCAGAAGGGT
This sequence comes from Tarsius wallacei, assembly GCA_963574415.1. Taxonomy (NCBI): domain Eukaryota; kingdom Metazoa; phylum Chordata; class Mammalia; order Primates; family Tarsiidae; genus Tarsius; species Tarsius wallacei. The sequence goes on from CAUYQG010092405.1 coordinate 4,202, forward strand.
AGGTTTAGTAAGATTTCCTCTCCACTGATCTTGAACTCTAGGTGCATACCTGAGTCTCCAAGGTGGCTGATCTCCCAGAACAAGAATGCTAAAGCCATGAGGATCCTTAAGCACATTGCAAAGAAAAATGGGAAATCTCTCCCTGCCTCTCTCCAGGTAAGCCGGGGCCTTAAGTATCAAATCAGGGAATGGGGAAACTGAGGCTCTGGGAAAACACGTGTGCACCAATGATCTCTGTGGGAAACCATGAAAGCAGCCTGCCATCCTGCATTGGGGCCCACCTGTAGTGAAATGCAACTACATTTCACTTACCAAGATTTGTGGTTTCCTGGGAGAATATTTCAAACAGAAAACACCAAGCTAAACAGGAACCAGAAACCATTTCCAAGGTAGAACAAGGAGTTTCTACCTTGTGCAACTCACACCTTCACTGGCCTCCCATGCCCTGGTGGTGCCCATCATCCTGTTGGTATCTGGCATCCTTAGGTCAGATTTTTAGAGCGGTAAAGCAGTTCTTTAAACACACATAATTTCCTAGAACTTTAAACATGTTAGGTAGAAATTGTCCCAAAACATCTTAAGCAATCCCTGCCTTCTTAAATAGAATCAAGTTACAGAAGTGTTTATTACCTGGAGTTAGTGTTTGCCTTTAGTAGATTTCACTATCTTAACCTCAAACCTTTTCATCTAACTAGGGGCTGGAAAAGAGAAAATCAAACTTATTAGAAAATTATGTAAGGCCGGGCACAGTGGTTCATGCCTATAATTTCAGCACTTTGGGAGGTCAAGGCAGGAGGATCACATGAGCCCAGGTGTTCAACACCAGCCTGGGCAACATAGCAGGACCCTGTCTCTATATGAAACATAAATAATAAATAAATAAATAGAAAATTATGTCAAAAGAATAGTAAATCATTTCTGAATGAGGATCTAAGAGAGGTGACCTGTCAGAACATGAGATTTACAGAATGTTGAGAATAAGGATTTTGGACTCAGAGGCCTTTTCTGGGTGGTTGGAATGCATATCCTTTCCCACAAATGACTGGTGTGTCCCCCGAGTCTTAGACTTTCGACTCCTCCAGTAAGTGGCCAGGGGATATCACACGTGAGTATCATCTCACCAAAGGAGATGAAGTCCAGGTAGTGAGAGTAAGTCTCATCATTGCCAAAGTCTTGCTGGACGTCTCTCTCCTTCATGCCCTATGCCTATTCACACACCATCAGGAAGGGAAAATCTCAGCTCCACCACCTCCTAACTGTATTCTAGAGCAGAGTTTCTCAAAAGATACTTCCTGTGCACAGGAATCACCTGGGGACCTTGTGAAAATGCAGATTCAGACTAGTGTGTCTCCCAAGTTCTTCATTTCTAACAAGCTCAGGGGATGTTGATGCTGGAGTAAATTTCAAGTTTCCAGGACAGAGCTTCCTGCCTGATGAGCCACAGATGCATCCAGGGGGCAGACACGTTGCCTCACCCTCAGCCCTTGGCCTTTGTGGCTGGGCCTTGGTTATATCCCACGGCGCTTTACAAATAATATCATTTTATTTATTTATTTTTATTTTTGAGTCAGAGATTCACTCTGTCTCCCAGGCTGGAGTGGCACTATCATGGCTCACCACAGCTTCGACATTCTGGGCTCAGGCAATCCTCCTGCCTCAGCCTACTGCATTGCTGGGATTACAGGCACTTGCCACTATGCCCGGCTAATTTTTTAAAAAGCATTTTTATAGAGATGAGGTCTCACAATGTTGTCCAGGCTGGTCTTAAACTCCTGGGCTTAAGTGATTCTCCCTCCTCAGCCTCCCAAAGCGTTAACCCATTTCTCTGTATCCCAGCCTACTCTTCTGTGAAATGGGATGAAGGAGGCAGAATCTAACTTCTAGGGTTTTTTTAAAGATTCAGTGAGATAGTGTGTGAAGTGTTTCGTGTAGTGCTGAGCACGTAATGGGCACTCATTATACATAAAGAGTTATTGTAATTCCATGTGTGATCCAGGCCACCATCGTTAAATATACAAAGCCAGTCTATTTCTTTTCTTAGAGCCTGAGACATGAGGAGGAAGCTGGGGAGAAGCTGAATCCTTCATTTCTTGACTTGATCAGAACACCACAGATAAGAAAACGCACTTTGATCTTGATGTACACCTGGTAAGGAACATTTTTCACCTTAAAATCCCTCCAAGTTCTTTTAATCACAATCATCCACATTAAGGGAAGAAACAAGAACACCTTCAGAACCTGACCTAATCCCATTATCAGCACTGACCGTGGGTGGCAATGCATGGTTCGTGTAGTGTGGGCTTCCCTGAGAGCACTATTCTCAGGCAAATGTTGAAATCACCCGTGTAGTGCCTAGGCATAGATTGGGGTATTCTTAACCCTGGGAGAGTGTAAAATACTGAACTCTCATCTCCAGAAATACTGGTTTAATTGTTCAGGGTAGGTCCCAGGAACCAACATTCTTTAAAATTCTCGAGAAAATTCTAATTTATAGTCAATACTGAGAATGATTGGTATAGATTAATTGGTAAGGAGTGTAGGCCTCTACAATCATACCGGTTGCCAAGGAAAGAGCCTTTCCTTTCCTTTTTCTTTTCTACCTGGGGAAAAAATAAATAAATTTATGAAAAAAAATAAGCCACAAGAATAACCCACGGGCTCCAAGCCACATAACTTGATCCTTACACTGTCTGCGGCCTACAGGATGCTCTCAGAGTTCCGAGCCGCTTGCTACTTTGAGCCATGCCTTCTCTAGTGAGAAGCCCACTTTTCAGGGAGCACTGGGTCTCAAACCAGCCTCATGAAAATCTATTTATAAAAACTGACAAAAGCAAAGTTCATCAGGAACTAATTTAGCAACTTCCACCATGTTGCAGGGAAATGACAGCTTTGAAATTAGGCCTCATTATCTGTCTTTCCTTTTCTGCATAATTGTGACTCTTGTTGATTTTCCTCATATTTTCCATTACATGGAATGACCATTTTCAGTCAACAAAACTGGAAACATTGTCCAAATGTTGTTTGCATTCAGCCAGTAGAGAAATTATCAAGAAGAGAGCTGTATCCATTTGGTTTTCTGGTTTCCTAAAATTTTAATTCAGTTGTCATTTGATCCCAATGGCATTAGGGAACCACAAAGAAAGAAACAATTCACAATCATTAATAACTTGATATAGTTCTGCTAAATAAGTCACTCGATTAAGACATTCTTGGCTTTCAATTTGGCCAAGGAATGCTATCCTATTTTTTTCCCTTTTCCTGGTTCTCAGGTCACAGCCCCTCACAAAACTGGATCAGATATTGTCAAAGCAATGATGGGGACAAGCAAGGAAAAGATCACAGGGAAAAGTGACCTCCAGTCAATGCTTATTTTTCCAGAAGCCTCTCCCTTGTAATGGCTTGAGATTGTTGCTTCGCTTGACCTGAACTCTCCTCTCTGTTCAGGTTCACGAGCTCAGTGGTCTACCAGGGACTCATCATGCACATGGGCCTCGCAGGAGACAATATCTACCTGGATTTCTTCTACTCTGCCCTGGTTGAATTCCCAGCTGCCATCATCATCATCCTCACCATTGACCGCATTGGTCGCCGTTATCCCTGGGCTGCATCCAATATGGTGGCAGGGGCAGCCTGTCTAGCCTCGGTATTCATCCCTGATGGTTAGTTTCAGGCCAAGCTGGGGTCTTGTCTCCAAGGCTCTGAGAAGAGAAAGTGTCATGGCCCTTTGATAGAAAGATCATGTAATTTGTCATCCAAACCAATTTTGAAAGACAATTGAAGGATAATATCCAGGACCTTTCTATGCAAACCCATAGAACCAACATAACTTTAGGAACAATTGTATCCAGTTGTTCCCTGCTATGGCATTAATAGAACAAAAGAGGCAGTGAAGCATCTACAGGCCATCAAGCCAGCTTAGCACAGAGAGTTTGGGCTTTAGGAGGGCAGACTCAGGGTCAAACTACTTGGTACTTCCTAAGTATTGTTTAGCTGACTCCCTTGAGCTCCTTGAGTCTTCCTATAGAATACATAAGAAAACGTAAGCAAATGCTATCAATAAACAATTATTCAGTTCCTTTCTTTCCTTTTAAAATGCCTTCCCAATAAAAGGCAGCAAAAACCCGTACAGCAGAGTCCTTTTAGAAATGTGGAGCTTTGTTTGAATCCTTCCGTTATTAGCAATTATTTAAAATGTGTCCGTATTTCACTATTGGGGGGGGTGTGACCTCTACAGACTAAAGTTGATGCCTCTTTGGAAACTTCATTTTCATTAACAACTGAAATCTAAAGAAAGCACAGAGGCTAGGCACAGTGGCTCACGCCTGTAATCCCAATATTTTGGAAGGCTGAGGTGGGAGGATCACTTGAGTCCAAGAGTTTGAGACCAGCCCAGGCAAATAGTGAGACCTCATCTCTACAAAAAAAAAAAAAAAAAATCCAAAAATTAGCTGGGCATGGTGGTGCCTGCCTGGAGTCCTAGCTACTTTGGAGGGTGACACAGAAGGAGGTCGAGGAGGTCGAGGCTGTAGTCAGCTATGATCTGCTTTTGCACTCTAGCCTGGGCAGCACAGTGAGATTCCAACTTAGAAAAATTAAAAATTAAAAAATACAGGGAACACAGCATCTTTAGGGCAGTGAAATTATTCCATATGATACTATAATAATGGCTATAGGTCACCGATGGATGTATAACACACCAAGAGTGAACCCCAATGCAAACTATGGATCTGCGGTGATCATACTATGTCAGTGCATGCCCATCAGCTCTAACAGTGTCACTCTCGGAGGGGGGTGTTGATAATGGGGAGACCGTGCATGTGTCGGGGTAGTGGTGTATAGGAGCTCTCTGTACTTTCCTCTCAATTTTGCTATGAACCTAAAACTGATTCAAAGAATAAAATCTTTAAACACAAAGAGAGTGTTAGAATTCTATCTGAGGCTAAAACAAACAGATATGAGAATTTGCTAACACTGGGGTGAGTCTATAGAAGATTCAGTTTTGCTTTCTCACCCCATTCCTGTACAGAATTTCCCCTTCCATAGCCCTGTCTGGAGCACTGTTTGAAGAGGAGAGATCGCCTGCATATGAATAATTGGTGTATAATTAGGATCGTCTGCATGCTATAATCGGTGTGCTTTCCCTCCTCCCCCCAGGTCTACAGTGGCTAAAAATTACTGTCGCCTGCTTGGGAAGAATGGGGATCACGATGGCCTTTGAAATGGTCTGCCTGGTCAATGCTGAACTGTACCCCACATTCATTAGGTGAGTGCATTGTCCTTGGCATGAAGAAGGGCCTTGGGACATCTGGTCATGGCTAGAACCGCCCCAGGTGCAGGCAGAGAATATGTTAATTTTGAAAATATGGCAAAAGTGAAGGTGAGAACATTGAGAAGTCCAGCCAGGTCCAGTAGTTCAGTTCTCACACCTACAGGCCGGGGCAAGATCCAGGAGCCGAGGTGAGAACAGAAAGTGCTGAACTGCCAGACAGGGAATACCAAAGAGTTGCAGGGCAGAGTCACTTGGAAAGGCACAAACGGGTCTGTAGAAAAGCTCAGGGAAGCCAGACAATGGAAGTATAGAGAAAAAATTGCCCCACCCACCATTAAAAATCTTAAAGTGTATGTAAAACAAGAATGACAGAATATGAATGGACTTGTATACATATATCATTTTGTGCATTAAAAATAACGTGAACAATTTTTTTCAGCTCTCAGACATTTTAATGATCTGGGGAAGTATTTATTCGGGGGTGGCGAGGGAGATAATTACTCCTGCACTGCGATGAGTTAAAAAGTTAAGTTGGTTTCCTGCATTTTAGGAATCTTGGTGTCCTCGTCTGTTCCTCAATGTGTGACATTGGTGGCATTATCACACCGTTCCTGGTCTACCGGCTCACTGACATCTGGCTTGAGCTCCCACTGGTGGTTTTTGGTGAGAATCCTCTTAGATATCTTTAAACAAAAACCTATTTCTCTAGGGACTTTCATTTCTCCCCTCGAAAATAGGTGTCATACTTATCAGTAACTACTAACTACTAGTAGTAATTAATAATACTATTACACCTGGCACAGTGGCTCACGCCTATAATCCTAGCACTTTGGGAGGCAGAGGTGAGAGGATTGCTTGAGCCCAGGAGTTCAAGACCAGCTTGGGCAACATGGTGAGACCTCATCTATACAATAAATTTAAAAATTAGCTGGCCATGGTGGCGCATGCCTATAGCCCCAGCTACTAGAAAGGCTCAAGTGAAAGGATCCCCTGAGCCCCGGAGGTCAAGGCTGCAGTGAACCATGATTGTGCCATTACACTGTAGTCTGAGTGACAGAGTGAGAATCCAACTCAAAATAATAACAATAATAATAATAGTATTAGCAATACCAATCAGTAAAGCTAATAGAGTATTCATAATACTACCAATCACTGCTAATACTTAAGTAGGTGACTCCTGTCCTAGGGGCACAAAGTTGAAGAGAAGAATGAGAGGGAAGGATGATTACGTGCATGGAAGAGGGTGGAGACAGGCTGGAGCAGGGAGCTCTAACTCTCTCCCCACTGATTTCCACCGCTCCTGGCCTCATCAAAGAGCCCTTCCTGCCTCCTCCTTGCTCAGAGGCCATGAAACACAATACCCCCTTACTTTTTACTTCAAACAAAGGCAGTTACAATTTTGTAAAAGGCAACTTCCAAACCCAGAGGAAACAAAGACCCACATTAAAGATAACACATCCTTTTTTAGATTGTTGTGTATCTCAAATAGACAAACAAACTTAAAGGGTAATTCAAATTTATTACATTATTTTATTTTAGTCCATGTACTATAACTCTTATTATGTCTATTATTCCTTTCATTATGATATTGATTTTGAAAAATCATTTAAATAAAAATATAATGAAAGATATATAAAAACCCTCCCCCCCAAAAGAAAACATATGTGCATAATGGCACACCTGCAGGGATGCTCCCAGGGTGATGACACTTCAGGAGCATGGCACAGCATTTCCCCTTCTGCTACTGCATGGGGTGGGACCATTGCCCTACCCATCCCTCCACAGGACTGTAGCAGCCCTGAGCCCCTGCCCTCCCTTCCCTTCTTTCCTGGAGGGCAGGAGGTGACAAGACAAGTCTAATGATCAGCAGTGAATACACAGAGGCAGATGCAGACCATGATGTCTGCCACCACAGAAGAGCACAGGGATCCTGGGCACCTCCATCCACCAGTGTCCATGGCCTTTTCCCACAGCTGCAAGACACGGAACAGACCCATTCCTCCTGTGTGTCCCCACAGATACTGAGATGTGATTGCGGTTTCTACAGTCACACCATGACATTCACCTTCTCTAGTTAACCAGAGCACCTCAGTGCACCCATTTCAGACTCCTTTAAGCCCCATTCTGAGCTACTGTTAATTTGTATATGTGACACTCTTTCCCAAGGGCACTCACTTAATCTGGGGGGAAGAGAGGGAAAGATCCCACTCTCAGATGCTCACCAGAAACCCCAACATGGATGCTACACAGTACCCACACAGGTACCCTGCTGTTCCTCTTCTTCCTTTTCTTCTCAAGGGACTTGTGATGGGGAAATTCTCCACCCACCACTGTGAATCTGCCAGCAAAAGTTCCAAACCACCAACAGAACTCTCCTCAAAACAGACCCAGCCAATGACTTCCTCCATGTGTCAGCCCAACACACTCTTACCCTGAGATGACCACAGAGCAGTTGGTGCTGATGACAAGACAGACATGCCCCAAATTCCTTTCTCACCCAATACTGGCTGAGGAACCTGTCCCCAGAGTCCCCTTTTCATCTTGAGGAAGTGCCCATCACCCTCTGGACTTCCTCCTGCCATGGAGGAAGTTAGAGATGCCTCCATCTTGGTCACTCTTTTAGGTGGACAGTGGGTGACCAGTGGGTCAGCAGGACATATATGGGTACCAAATAGATACTTCTTGTTTCTCTAAGTACTACTGAACAAAGTCATGCCAAGTTCAGACGCAGAGGAAGCATTGTTGACCCTTGTTACTGCTTCCCCCCGGAAAAGGTAAGGGATTGTAACTACATTTCAACATTGAGAGCAAGCACAAAGACAATGATGATTTTATTTTTGTGAGTAGTTTCATCTTCTTTGCGCACCATCCTTTGATCAGAGTAACTGGCAGAAAGCAATGCTAATAGCTCTGCATTTTAACTTCTTTCCTTTCTTTTCCATGCAATAATGGTGTGCTAACTGTGGTCTTGAAATAGCCATAAAACAGTGATCAACAAAGCCTGAAAACCAACACATTGGAAAATCCTGATTGAAGGAGCACTGGAAAAAGTGACAAGGGATCTCGTGGTTACTTAGACCTGTTTTTACAAATATGAAAAGCCAAATAGATGATAATTAGATTAATCTATTATATTCATCATAATCTACTTATTTCAGAAATTCAGATTGCCAGCTGAATGTCATTTGTGTTTGCATTGGCTACAATACAATAGCCAAGTGACTCTTGGGAGGGCTGGAGAGATTTTTGAGGGGTTAATTATTTAACGAGCACTTCCATAGTTCACACCATGTACCAGCCACTATTCTAAGCGCTTGGCAAATATTAATTCATTTCAGCCTCATAATAAGTCTGTGAGGCAGGTATATTATCCCGCTGTACATAGGAAAGTCTGGAGCATTAGTGAGATTGCCGAAGATCTCAAGGCCCTAAGGCCAGCAGGTGTGGGGATCAGAGCTGGAGCCCAGGCTCTCAGAGCTTGTGTTCTGAGCAACTGTGCTCTGCAGCTTCCATTTCAGAATTTTTTTTTTTTTTTAGTAGAAGTCTCATTCCGTCGCCCAGGCTGGAGTGCAGTGGCATACTCACAGCCACCCTAGTGTCAACCTGCTGGGCTCCAGCGATCCTTCCACCTCAGCCTTCCAAGTGGCTGGAACTACAGGCACACACTACCACACCTGGCTAATTTTTTGATTTATTGTAGAGAGGAGGTCTCACCATGTTGCCCAGGATGGTCACGAACCCACAGGCTCAGGCAATCCTCTTGCCTCAGCCTCCCAAAGTGCTGGGATTACAGGCGTGAGCCCCGTACCCGGCCTCAGTAATTTTTTAAGGGTACAAAAATAAAAGTCAACATGCAGTGTTTGGAAACCCCAAAACCAGTGAAGAACCCATATCCCATTTCCTATATTCCATGATAGAAAAAAAGAATATTGCTTTAAAAAGACCAAAGCTGCCAGACTCAGTGGCTCAGCCTGTAATCCCAGCACTTTGGGAGGCCAAGGCAAGAGGATTACCTGAGCCCCCAGGTTCGAGACCAGGCGGGCAACTTGGCAAGACCTCGTCTCTACAATAAATTTAAAAAATTAGCTGGTAGCACGCACCTGTAGTCCCAGCTACTTGGAAGACTGAGGCGGAAGGATCACTGGAGCCCAGCAGGTCAACACTGGGGTGGCCATGAGTGTGCCACTGCACTCCAGCCTGGGTAAGGAGTAAGACTCCAACTCAAAAAAAATAAAAATAAAAAGACCAAAGCTTTTATTGGAATCCAAAGAACAGAAACACTAAAGTGCTTTTTTATTAAAGACTATAGCTAGACAAAAAGGAAAAAAACTGGATAATTTAGTGCATATCTGAGTTTGAACTAAATGCCTGGCTATGCCTCTTAGTGCTGTTATTAAGTAATACATGATTCATTACCTTTATTTGCTAATAATGATCCAAGTTTCTGACTTATTTTCATTACTAAATGCTTTATGCTGGTGGGGTTATGTTCTTTCTTTTCATACAGCTAATTTTGTTTTCAGAGTTATTTTCTAACTCCAAAGTATCTTAACATGATGGCAACGTCCTCTAGCCTAGAATAACCTTGACTCAAAATGTTAAGTATTTCATTTCCCTATTAGGAATTGTAATTCAATGGAGTGTGGAGTTGGTATAATATTTATAATGGAAAATAAGGCAGTCAGAGATGGCAAAGGAATCTGTATGTAAGTATAGAAAAATACCAAAAATTTTTAAAAATAGAAATAAGAGGAGCTCTAATTATAGAACCTACGCTATTCAGTTCTTGACGTGATTTGCATCTGTTTGGCTTTCAGCTGCAGTTGGCTTGGTTTCTGGTGGTCTGGTGCTGTTGCTACCAGAGACCAAAGGGAAGGCTTTGCCTGAGACCATCGAGGAAGCTGAAAACATACAGAGGTAGGCGGCTGAAATCCCAAAATGAACTATTTGATAAAGGTTTGGAGACAACTCTGTAGTCAGCGGAAAGAAGGATTAGATTGATTCCCTACCTCACACCATACATTGAGATAAATTAAACTAAATCAAAGACTTTTAAAGCATAAAAAAAGAATCAGTAAAATAATGCAAACACTATAGAAGAATTTCTTTAAGCTGTCATAGTGGGGAAAGTCTTTCTAAAAATGACCCTAAAAATACAGAACCTGTAATAGAAAGATTAATATATTTGCTTTCATAAAAATAAAAGGTTCTGCACTGAAAAACTGCCATAGGCTAAAAATAAAATAACAAACTTGATGAAAATATTTGCTGCTCTACATAGGGCTAATTTTCTCAATGTACAAAGGGCTCTAACAAATTCATAAGCAACCACCCAGCAGAAAAATATAAGCAAAGGACTTGAAGAGATAATTCAATGTAAAGGGTAATAAAAATAGCTCTTAAATATACAAAAATATACTCAACCTCCTTCATAGTAAGACAAGTGCAAATTAACACCACACTAATATCCACTTAGACGGTCGAAAATCAAATTACCTGATAACATACTGTTGAGAAGTAATTTGGGGAATCACAGATTGTACATTGCCAGTAGGAGTACAGATTTGAAGCTTCTGTGATGGATGATATGACAATAGTATAAAATTTACAAATGTGTGTATCCTTTAACCTAGGAATTCTGCATTTCTACGAATTTACATATGCAAAGTGACATATGTACAGAAGTAATCATTAAAGCAGTCTTTCTTGGATAACAAAAGGTTGGAAAACAACCTCAATGTCAATCAATAGAGAGACCCATTAAATAAATTATGATATGCCATTCAGTAAAATACAGCCAATAAAAAGAATGAGGCAGCTTTATAAGCACTGGTAAGGAAAGTTCTCCAAGATATATTGTTAATGGGGGAGGAGGGAAGCAAAGTATAGAAAACTATGTGTTCTACCATTTGTATAAAAATAGTAAAATAAATACTTGCATCTCTGGAAGAATGTCCAAGAGCTATATAGCATTGGCTGTCTGTGGAACTGCATAGCTGTGAGATATTAGCTGTAAGAGAGACTTTTCAATACATGCCTTTTTGTAATTTCTGAATTTTTGACCATAAAACAGATGCAAAAGGTAAATTTTTAAAAATCTAAAAAAAGAGAAACCGATCTGACACCCTCCCCACAAGCTTGTGTATGCAGTATGCTTAGATACTTTTATTTATTTTGTTCTTACTCCATTTGGAATAAGGTGCCACAAGCAAAACTGAATTTTATTCATTCTACAAAACCTTTATATTTAACATATTCAGTACTTGGGCAAAATGTTGCTGAATCACAGTGGTCTGAGGCTTTTCTTAGAATTTGAGCCCTAGCATTGGAAGAGGCTTTTGAATCCGGCCAGAGGTTGTATGCCGGCAGCCCACAGGACACCAGGGTCTCAAATGCTTTAACCCACAGTATTTTTTTTTTAAGCAAGATTTATCGAAAGAACAGAAAAGCTCCCACAGTGGGAGGGGACCCGAAGGGGTTGTCCCACAGTATTTTTTAAGAGTGGGAAATTCCACATAAATGAGACATACAGAATCTGTTTTTTTAAAAATCAGAAGATTTGGTAACACTGAGCAGGTATTTCTTCTTGTTGACAATTTGTAGGAGCTGAGTGATGGCTCAGCTTTCTGAAGGGCACACCTTCTGCAGTGGGCCACAGTCTCCACTCTTACCTGTTGTGTGTCCGCGCATTAGATCATCTGTCTAGTTCACACAGACATTTGTGTTTGAGACTCTTGATCTCAACCAACCATCCCCCACCCCATACCCCTATCTTAGTGCAGCTTCCCACGTACATGGGCACCTCCCCTCGAAGACAGAGACTAAATCCTGTTTACTGACACATCCCTGGAGCGTAGCACTGTACCTGGCACACACACGTTAGGCGCTTACCAAATACTTGTGGACTCGAAGCTGAGTCCCTTCCACAGCCTCCCTCTGAAGTTCCTTTTCCTGGGCAGCCCCAGTGTCAAGCAGGCAGTCATTTATTCTCTGAGGAGCACAGGCCATAGAGTCTGACAGACTGTGCTCACGTTTCCCAGCTATGTGACCTGAATGCTTCTAAGCCTCAGTTTCTTCATCTGTAGATGGGGACAACAGTACCTACTCGATGGACTTTTATAACAATTAAATCAGATAAAACATGTGAAATGCCTGACAATAAATGTCCAAGAGCCACTGTTATTATTCACAGAAGCTTTCATAGCTGTTCTGTAAAACAGGGAAATGAGTAGCTAGACTATTTATTGGAGATCAAATTTAAAAATAATTCATTCTGAATTGTTTTAAGATGGAAAGTGCAACTCAGGGCCACTCACATACACCCAACTTGTCGGAGTTTCTCATCTTCATCAGGTTGGAGTTTTTCAACTTCATCAGGTTGGTTCAAAGCAGGTTAAAAAGATATTTCAAAAGACTATTCCCATTGTTGTTTTATATCCTTTCTATTCATGTGACCTTCAAATACTCCTATGAAGATTTGATTGCATTTTTCTTGTTTCTGTGTTACGTAGTCCAGTTCACCACTCATAACTGGAAGACAGATCTGCGTAAGACTTGGGGAATTGTGGAAGGAGAATGTGAGAAGGCAAGGGCTAAGCTGAGCTGTGAGAAGGGCCTGCCCACAGAGGAATGGGTGGGAGGCACAGCCAGAGGGAGGCGGGGGGCCTGGGAGCAGGAGGGCAGACCACAGCTGGTACCGAAAGCAGACCCCAGGAGCACTGTCATACACACCAAGGAGAACCAGCAGGAACAGGACAGGGAAGAGGCCCCCACTGCCACCCAAATCATTTGGTTCCTAAGGGCCCAGGCCTGCCTTGTGAGGCCCGCAGGACTCCCACCTTCTACTTTCTATCACCTCTTCAGCCCACTTCCTCCTCTGTATATGAGGATACAGGAACTAACATTTGCCCAACGCTCTCAACTAGTGCTCTCCAAGTCCGCCACTCATACAGGCTCACCGCATTTTATTGACTCTGCAGATATTGCATTTTCTATAAATTGAAGGTTTATGGCAACCCTGCCTTGAACAAATCTTTTGGCCCTATTTTTCTAACAGCATGGGTTCACTTCATGTCTTTGTGCCACATTTAGTAATTCTCATAATATTTCAAACTTTCTCATTATTATTACATTGGTTATGGTGATCTCTGACTGGTGATCTTTGATGCTACTATTGTCATTGTTTTGGGGTGCCATGAAATTTGCCCATGATAACTGATAACTGCTTTGCGTGTTTGACTGCTCCCCTAATTACCAACTCCCTCATCTCTCTTCCTTTCCTCAGGCCCCCCTATTCCTTAAGACACAACAATATTGAAATTAGGCCAATGAATAACCCTACAGTGGCCTCTAAGCATTCAAATGAAAGAGTTACACATCTCAACTTTAAATCAAAAGCTAGAAATGATTATGCAAGTGGAAAGTTGACACAGGCCAAAAGCTAGACCTCTTGCACCAATTAGCCAAGCTGTGAAGGCAAAGGGAAAGTTCTTGAATGAAGTAAAAAGTGTTATTCAGTGAACACACGAAGGAGAAGAAAGTAAAACAGTCTTATTGCTAACATGGAGAAATTTTTGATTGTTTAGATAGAAGATCAAACCAGCCATAAGTCACATCCCAAGCAAGGCCCTGACTTTCTTCAATTCTGTGAGGGCTGAGAGAGGCGAGGAAACAGAAGACAAGTTTGAAGTTAGTAGACACTGGTTTGTGAGATTTATGGAAAGAAGCCATCTCTATCACATAAAAGTGCAAGGTAGAGCAACAAGTGCTGAGGGAGAAGCTGCAGCAAGTTACCCAGAAGCTCTAGCTAAGATAACGGATGTAGGCATTGTGCTAAGTAACAGATCTTCAATGTCAACGAATCAGTCTTATGTCAGAAGATGATGCCATTTAAGACTTTCATAGCTAGAGAGGAAAAGTCAATGCCTGGTTTCAAAGCTTCCAAGGGCAGGCTGACTCTCAGGTTAGGGTAGCTGATAACTATTTTGAAGTCAATGCTCATTGACGATTCTGAAAATCCTAGTGCTCTTAAGAACTATGCTAATTATATTCTGCCTGAGCTCCAGAATGTAACAATAAAGCCTAGATGACAGCATATTTGCTTATAGCATGGTTAACTGAATATGTTAAGCCCGCTAAACAGACCTACTGCTCAGAAAAAAAGATTCCTTTCAAAACGGCACTGCTCATTGACAATGCATCTGGTCACCCAAGAGCTCTGGTAGAGAGATGTATGCCTGTATTTCCTCATTGGATCCTTGCCACAACCCTACAAAACAGGTATTGCTATGCACCCCACTGACAACTGAAAAAACCCAGGCTGGACAAAGTAAAGGACTTGCTCAAAGCCACACAACAAGTAAATGACAAAGCCAAGGTTTCAACCTTGGTGGCCAGATGCCATGGTCTATGCACTTGTCTCACCCTCGGAGGGCTGGGCTCACAGATGGGGCAAGCAGTGATGCACCCACCAGTGACTGACGTTGCATCGCTCCAGCTCTTATGGCTGCTGTTGCTGCTGCTGTTATCTTTGCAGCTCTGTTGTCATTGTTACTGTTGTTGCCATTCCTGTTGTCACTGCTGTTGATACTGCTGCTGTTGTTTCTGTTGTTATTGTTGCCGTTGTCGTTGCTGCTCCTGCTATTGCTACTGCTATTGCTGTTGTTGTTGCTATTATTGTTGATTATGTTGTTGCTGTTGCTATTGCTGTTGTTGCTGTTACTATGATGCTGCTGCTGTTGTTGCTATTGCTGTTATTGCTGTCACTGTGGTTGCTAATGGCATTGTTGCTGCTGTTTCTATTGTTATTGCTGTTGCTGTTTTGCTATTGTTTTTGTTTTTGTTTTTGTTTTTTTTGAGTTGGAGTCTCACTCTGTCGCCTAGACTGGAGTGCAGTGGCCGCTCCCAGCCACTGCAGCCTTGACCTGCTGGCCTCCGGCGATCTTTCCGCCTCAGCCTTCCAAGTAGCTGGAACTACAGGCGCACGCTACCATGCCCGGCTAATTTTTTGATTTATTGTAGAGATGAGGTCTCGCCAAGTTGCCCAGGCGGGTTCGAACCCACGGGCTCAGGCAATTTGCTATTGTTGATGCTGTTGTTCCTGCTCTTGTTGTTATCGATGCTGTTTTTGTCTCTGCTGCTGCTGTTGCTATTATCATTGTCAGGAGACCATGGGAGCTCTGGAGGCTGAGAGAACTCCTAAACCACAGGGTGACTTGGGTGAGCTTCTGTTCTCCTCCGTCTCAGATTAGATCTGTCCAGAAATTGAGTCAGGACTAACCATCTCCAGGTGGAGGAAATTCTGAGGGGCTGGGCCCAGGAGCAGCCCACACCTGACTCAACATTACGATAAACCAGACCAGGTCCAAAAGGCATGGCTGGAAACAACAAAAGGAAGAAAGCTGCATTTCTACAATGAATATCAGCAGCATCCTGGCATTCACAAAGACAAGATGGATTAGACAACTTGCAATTTGAACAAATATCTTAGTTGCATTGTTCACTTGTCACACTGTTAAAAAGTAAATGAACTTTGATAAAAAATAATTTCTCAAATTCTATTTGCAGAACTGATTATAACAATTCATTGTAACCTTTAGCCTACATTCTCTATTATAGAGAAGGGTGGAACACCCTAAAAACAGAGTTCATTTAGGCCAACTCAACTTCCAGAAGAGAGTTGTAGAAACCACCTCATCCACATCAGTGATTCAACAAGCTTTGCCCATTTTCTTTATGAGAACCACTACTCAGAGCACACCACATGACCAATCCTGAACATAGCTTATGCCTAGTCATTGTTCCTTTTATTTAGTATCTACTTGATTTTGGTTTTCAGCCTCCTCATACTTTCTTTCCATTTTTTATTTCTTATTGCAGAACCAGAAAAAATAAAGAAAAGATGATTTATCTCCAAGTTAAGAAACTAGACATTCCATTAAACTAAGTGGAGAGCCCATTGCTTCTGCTGTGGTCTTGCTCTGATGATGTCAAAGCCGGGAGCAGAGATTTCTTCACTATCCACAAAGCCCATACGATTCAGCCTTACTTACCCCGTCAACCCAGATCTACAGCCAATGGAACTGTTGTGCCACCGTGTAAAAATAAACCCACAGGACAAGATCCTGCCAAGCTCTTCCAGCTCTCTCTGTTCTCAGCATTCCTAGGACAATAGCCATTGGTTTGCTGGAGGATTTTTTAGTCATCTTTTTTTTTATTTGCTTCTTCTCCCCACAATGACATCAAACCAGAATACATAGGGGAACTGTGGGTTAAAGAAACAGAATAGAAAAGGTCTGAAAAATAACAAAGTTAAAAGAGGAGAATCTATTTACTTAAGGAAGTCAAACACCCAAAGCAATAAAAGTTTTCCAGAATATATGGCAAGAATTTTAAAAGGTCTTTCAGTAACACGGGTGAAGAAGTTTTAAAACACACTGAGTATTGTCTGGGTTAGACTTGAAAGGAACCTCAAGTAAAAGAATCAGAGACTCAACTTGAGCGATCATTAAGTATCCTATTGTTAGACTGGATGAGCATAAATATGTGCTTTCTACAAAAGATCTTGGGGAGAGTTCAGTAAAGAGCACTGTTGGCATTATTAGGCTAGAGAGAACTTTTCAGTTTGGTTAAAAATTTCTTGAAATTTGTGGATTTTAAAAATTATATTCATATTTTATCAAAGCAATACCATAATTTTTTTTTTTTTTTGAGTTGGAGTCTCACTCCATCCTCCAGGCTGGATTGCAACAGCACGCTCATGGCCACCCCAACGTTGACCTGCTGGGCTCCTACGATCCTTCTGCCTCAGCCTTCTGAGTAGCCGGAATGACAGGCGTTCACTACCACATCCAGCTAATTTTTTGATTTATTGCAGAGACAAGGTGCCATGTTGCCCAGGCTGGTCTCGAACCCCTGGGTTCAGACAGTCCTCTCGCCTCAGCCTCCCAAAGTGCTGAGATTACAGGCTTGAACCACCGCACCCAGCTGTAAATACAATTTTTTTTTTCTTTTTTTGGAGACAGAGACGCTGGGATTACAGGCGTGAGCCACCATGCCCAGCCATAATACATTTTTAAAAGCTAAATACTAAAAGACTTATAATGAAGACCAAAATGTCCTTTGCCTATTCCACCTCTACAAACTCCTCAGAGAAAATCTTCCCCTATTTTAGCCATGTTTTCCCAAGATTTATCCCCATACATCTAAACAACTTCTTTATATTGACATTTCCTGATTTTTCATTTTTAAATATTATCTATTGACTTTTTAATATAAAAGATGAAAAGTTAGCTCTCTTCATCTCTCTTCACATCCCAACATATCTCTTCTCTTTAAACTTTGTTTTATTACATTTGCATGTAATCAAACAGTGAACGTTCATATCATTATGGCTGTGTGAACACTATGAACCCAGAGCCACACAGTATACTGTAATTAAGCTTTCTCTCTTATACAGCGTTTTGTTTTTCCTGAATCTTGGTTTTTATTGCTTTGTTTTCATGGATTCATCATTAATTTCCACCCCTCCCCCAAGCTCTCTGACAAAACAGTAAGTCTCCTCTTGATGTATTCAAATACAAATTTTTAACTGTAGAGAGGGGGTCTCACCAAGTTACCCAGGCTGGTCTCGAATCCCTGGGCTCAGGCAATCTTCTCACCTCCACCTCCCAAAGTGCTGGGATTATAGGCATGAGCCACCACACCTGGCTGTAAATATATTTTAAAAAGCTACATACTACAAGGCTTATAATGAAAACCAAAATTTCTTTTTCTTTTGTCCTGAGAGACCTGCCACCAGGAGCCGCCAGCCCTCCTGCTCTACTTGGGCCCGGCCCATCTCCAAGCCTGCTGCACAGCTGCTGCCCTTGGTTCTCCCTCCTCACCATTGCCTCTCTGCTGTGTGGGATACCCTGTCCTGTCTCCAAATCCCGCATCGTCTGTTTCTTGATCTTCGCCCTCATTTTGAAGAAGCACTCTCCTAACAGCTTTGTGAGAAAGAGTGCACACCTGTTCTTCCACAATCTCTTATGTGACACCAAGTGTTGAAATCTGCAGACTACATGTCCCAGGCCCTTCACCACCCAGCTTTCTATAAGGCTCTACCCATGGGCAGCACTCACCAGAGACAGGAAGGATGGAGCAAGAGAGAAGTCACATTCCTTGTACCACGAAGGATTCTCGCGCAGCTAGAGTAAGAGCTCCTGTTGACTGGAATCAGAGGACGGAGGTTCCTGGTCCTGCTCAATGGCATTGGTACAGTTTCAACAGTGGCAGAGGAAGTGCCTCCATCAGCTTTGTGGCACCAACAGGTTTGTGGGCTCCAGCCAGCAGAAACTGCCACCTCTTGGTTTTTGTTTAAAAACCCTTTCTTCTCTCTAGCTTGCCTTTCTCCCTTCTGCTCTACCAGTGATTTTCATGAGTATCTATATTAAATTGCCTCTATTTGAAATGCCTAGCATGGTGTCTGTTTTGCTGATTAATACTCTACTTCAGGGTTCCCTGACCCCAGGCTACAGACCAGTACTGGTCTGTGGCCTGTTACAAACCAGACTGCACAGCAGGAGGTAAGCGATGGGTGAGTGAGTGAAGCTTCATCTGTATTTACAACCTTTCCTCATCACTTGCATTACCGCCTGAGCTCCACCTCCTGTCAGATCAGTGGCGGTATTAGATTCTTATAGGAGCACGAACCCTATTATTGTGAAGTACACATGTGAGGGATCTAGGTTATGTGCTCCTTTTGACACTCTAATGCCTGGTGATCTAAGGTGGGAGCTAAGATGGTGATGCTAGTGCTGGGGAGCAGCTGCAAATACAGATTGACATGAGCAGTGAGGTTTGACTGTACATCTCCTCGCCTCCATCCGTGGAAAAATTGTCTTCCACAAAACTGGTCCCTGATGCCAAAAGCGTTGAGGACTGCTGCTCTATGTGGTACCATGAGTAGACCCAGGAACTAGATGGTCAAATATGAGAATCTGGAGTTTGTTAAATGATGTGAGTGGAATTGAACACACTGATGGCCTTATTGTTAGTGAGAAATGTGTTACTGATAGTATCTATCCGTGACATGCAGTGGCAAAACAGTTACTTAAATTATTAACTGTGATTACATGAAATAAAGTGCTTACTTAAAGTAAGACTTTGGGAGGCCAAGTGATGGTTGAATTTGATCACTACTGTAGGAATTACAACCACAAAATCTCTGGGGGTAAGGCCGGCTGCTTCTGACTCCACTAGAGGAATTAGAAAAAGAAAATAAAAATGTGAGGGCTTTGAAATATCAAGTTGAAGCCATGTCCAAGAAGGAGAGAGCTCCCTATATTGGCCTTAAAATAAATTTGTGAGTTTTGCAGAGGCAAGGCTGAAAACCAGTGAGAGCCGGGCTCGGTGGCTCAGCCTGTAATCCCGCGCCTTTGGGAGGCTGAGGTGAGTGGATTGCCTGAGCCCGCAGGTTCGAGACCCGCCTGAGCAAGCAAGACCTCATCTCTACAATAAATCAAAAAATTAGCCGGGCGTGGTAGCGTGTGCCTGTAGTTCCAGCTACTTGGAAGGCTGAGGCGGAAGGATCGCCGGAGCCCAGCAGATCGAGGCTGCGGTGGCCGGGAGCAGCCACTGCACTCCAGTCTGGGCGACAGAGTGAGACTCCAACTCAAAAAAAACAAAAAAACAAAAAAACAAAAAAAAAACCAGTGAGAGGCAGACTCAAGCATGGATACTAGGGGTCATAGAACCACATCGTAGGGAGAATGCATAACATTGTTGGGTCTCTTAAATGAAAGTCGTGCAACATGTAGGGAAGGAGGGGGTCTCTGGGAATTGGATATACTGAGTAGACTCCAATGAATCTGAAAATCATGAATGCCCAAGTCCCCCGAGCTTCTTTTGCCAAAAGCAGCAGCTCCTCTTTTCCCTTTTGAGAAAACAGTCTTTCCTTGCTTAAACCCTTCAATCGCCTCATCTGAGGTAGGCGTCTCGAGACGGGAAGTCAGTACTCCTCAGGACCTTCCCTGATCATTGTTGCCCCCAGATATGTCTTGAGTAGATTCCCACATACACCTCAAAAGAAGTTGTCAAAAACCTGTCTAGGGAAGAGACAGCTTGCTTATTGAAAGAATATCAAGAATTTGCGCCAGCAGAAGTCAGAGGGAAAATTCAGAAATAAATTGTAATGACACCAACCCAGAAGGGTAAATGTAATGTTATATCGGGTCATATGTGTCAATTGGAGCCCTCAGACCCAAGATTCTAGATTTAATGTGCTCACAGAAGCCCTGGGCATTAGTTCCAATAATTTGCAGACCAACAACTTTAGAAAAGGTATAAGGGAATATTTTCATAATTTAGGGCAAAGAAGGACTTCTTAATTAAGAAAAAATCTAGGAGACATAAAAAGATTGAACAATTTGACTACATAAAACAAGACCAAATTAAATGAAGCTAGCTGAGTAACACATACACACACATATGCGAACACCCACCAAAATCAAATTTAATAGATGAGTGACAGATTTGGGAAAATATTTGTAACATATAAAATATCCAAAGGACTAATATCCTAAAAAAATAAAGAGCTACTAAAAAAATCAACTAGAAATGACAGTCACATGAGGGCATAAAATGATTCAAGGATACAAATAGTTGTTTGCAGAAGATAATATTAAAATGATCAATTAAGTTATAAAAAAAGATGTGCATCGTCATTGTTAATCAGGGAAATGCACATTAAAATAACAATGAAATAGTTTTCACTCATCAGATTAATTAACAAAATGAATAAAACTGAGAATATTGGGTGTGGACAAGGGTATAAATAAATTTTCATATGTTGCTGGCAGAAGTATTGATTGATACGTTCTTTTAAGAAGGCAATCTAGCAGTTTCCATCAATATTACAAATACACATGTCTGTGACCCAACAATTTCACTTCTATGTGTCCATCTTTGAGAAACACAAATGTGTACATGAAAGCATTTCAGAGATATTCATTGCATCAATTAGCGATGACAGCAAACATTAGATACAGCCATAAATAGGAGGAATGCTTATACAAACTTTGGTATGTCCACTTGTAAGTTACAAAGGAATGAAACAAATTTATAGATGCTCCATAGGAAGAGCTCCAAGCCAAGGGAAAAGGCAAGTTTTAGAAATGTGGTGGAAGAGTGAGAGGACGCCCACCCGACTGAAGGACTGCAGGGAGCAGGCCTGACAGTGGGCAGTAGACAAAGAGAACTGTAGATTTTTCTGTAATTCTTGCATTTTTATGTTTTCACGTGCATGTTTATGTCCTATGTTCATGGTATTTTTAAAAATAAATGATTAACTCGGAAATAATTTGGTAGTTTCTTATAAAGCTAAATGTGCACTTACCATATGACCCACCAATTACACACCTGTACATTTATCCCAGGGATGAAAGCATACATCCACACAAAACCCTACACACAATTGTTCATGGCAACTTTAATTGTAATAGTTAAAAACTGGGAACAACCAAAATGTCCTCCAAATAGAATGGTTAAGCAAACTGTTGTATATCTGTGCCAAAGAATACTAACCAACAAGAAAAAGAAACCAACTCTCAAAACACACACAACTTCAACGAATGTCAAGGCATTATGCTAAGTGATAAAAGCCGATCTCAAGAGGTCATTCTTAAAATGAAAAACTATAGAGTCGGAAAACAGATTAGTGGCTCACTATGGCAGTGGTTATATAAATCTACGCGTGATAAAATGACATAGAACTATCCTCACATATTGCACCAATGTCAGTTTCCAGATGTTATCACACTATAATTATAGAAGAAGTAACCTCTGAGGGAAACAAGATGAAGAGTACTTGGGACCTCTCTGTACCATCTGCTACTTCCTGTGAACCTATAATTATTTTAAAATAAAGTTTTAAAAAATAAATTATTCAACTATAGTATTTTTTAAAAATTAAATGCTATGAGAGCCCAGAAGAGACCATTTCTTGATAGCGATGTGTCTTAAAGTTATCAATCTTGGAGCCTTTGAAATTTGAAGAGAACTATTATTCCTTCTCTCGGAAAAACACATAGCCAAAATCTACATATACTTTCACAGACTTATCAGTCCCTCACCCAGTTATGAACTCTTGCTATAGACACAGAAGCCGACAAACTACTGCCCACAGGCAAAATCCAACCCGCCACCTGTTTTTTAAATAAAGTTTTATTAGAACACAGCCACACCCATTCATATGTATATTACCTATGGCTGATTTCAAGCTACAGCAGCAGAATTAAGTAGTTGTTGTAGACTCTCTTGCCCATGAACCCTAATATGGTTAATGTGTTTATTATGTGGCCCTCTGTAAAGAAAGTTTGGCAACCCCTGGATAGAATTCCATCTCTATAACCTAAAGGAACATTGGAATAAAAAAGGAAGAAAAGAGAAGGCAATGCCATTAACATTCTAAAAGCTGCATTTATTTTCTGTGTGCCTGGAATTTAACATTAATTGTAGGTAGACAAGTAGTCAGGAAAAAAGGTAGCAATTTGGAAAGAAGAATAAAAACTAACATTTATGGAACACCTTTGGGTGTGGGCTGTTCTTGGCACTCTGTGAATGTGGCCTGGGGATTCCTCCCCGCTGCTCTGAGATGAGGCTGGGGGCCCATCTCCCTGGGACCTAGGGCCTGGATATGTTCAGAGTGTGGTCATCCCAGTAGCCCCTACACTCTTGAGACCTGGGAGGTGACTTATAAATGGACAGACTACTTAATCTATATTTGCTCAGGAGAATCCCTCATAGCCAATGCCTATTTATAAAAAAAAAAAAAAAAAAAAAAAACCACTGTATTTTAATTTAATCTAAAACAAAAAAAAGGTATATTTATTTGACTTCAATGAGGGTCAATCTTTCCTTTAAGTATAGGTCTTGATAGGAGTTCTATGTGCTTCTTCCTGTATATACCACATTCATAATTCTTGGTTTAGGGTTTGCAATTTTGGTTTCTATAGAGTTGTAACTCAAAACATTCTGAAACATTCTGAATCCAAAATCCCAGATTTCTACAACACTTTTTCTTTTACCTTTGATTCACTCACATTTAATTAGACAATATTTTAGTGATTCACATTTATTATACTAAGAAGGCATTTTATTTGCATCAATCAAGTTATAATTAAAATGTCACTTATTTTCACATTCATAGTTCATCAGGTTACATAATAAGTAATCATATTGGGTAAGTACAGTACCGAGTTTAATGAAAAAAAACAGATTTGGGAACATATCCAACTGACTCTCAGTCAGCCTATAATTCAACTGGTAGATGTGGGTGGGTGATCATGCCAGCATGTGGTCACCCAGCAGGAGATGTGTTCATTGTGAGCTGGTTTCACAAAAGAAGAGGTACTCTTGTGAGTTGACTAAGTAGAATCTGGTTTTGTTGATATTTTAAATGAAACAGAACTGCCTTTATTTCTCTCATGCAAGCATCATTGAAGAAGACAATGTATATAAAACACCACCCTGACTACACCCCAAGAAGAAAAATCTCTTCCCCTTGCCTTATTGGGCAAATCTTAGCACAAGTTCCATGATTAGCAAGGATTCCAAAACAAGGATTCAAGTCAGCTTGAGGAACCTCCACGGAGTTCTGGAATCAAAAGTGACTTGACAACAACATCTTTTCCAAATCACTTTGACAGCACTTTATGTCATCAGGCAAATGGATCTTGGGCTCAGGCCGACCTTATGCCTTTTGTAAAAGTTTCTGCAAGGAAGGAAGATGTAGAGTAAGAGACTGTCCTCGGCCACTTTCTCTCCAGGTGCTGGGATGTTCAGAAATGTCACCTCATCCTATACTTTTCCCAGTTAGTCCAGAATGTAACAAACTTTGGCCCATGAATGCTTTTTCTCAACCCTAGAACACAAAGACAGTTCCTGGCAAATATGAAGCATCCACCTTTCTGTTTCCCTAATCCCTGGAATGACTCTCCTCATGTCCCATGCTCATCTTCCCCCTTTTCCACTATGCCTCTTCTCCTGTGACACCAAATAATCTCCCCTCGGGGCCCTCATTTAAGAATATAGGCACCATGATCCAGAATCTGAGGGCTCTTCTGCAGAGTGACGCATGGGGGATGAGGACATTACCCCATAACCCAACCCAGCTGTGTTAGGGAAACTAGCAGTCACCATCCAGAGCCCTGGGACCTTAAATCATTTGAAGTGCTTGTGTGCCCAGAGGCTCCTAAAAAGCAGTGGTCCTCACCACCAGGCACCTGCTATAATCCCTACATCAATGACTCAAATCCAGAACTCACTTTCCGGGTCCAGACGTGGCCATTTAGCTGTCCTAAGGAATGGAGTCTTGTGAACTCCATTTCTCACTGGGATTTTACTGCTGATGACTAACAAGTCTAGATCTGGATAAGAAGAATCCTGAAAAAAATTCACATTCATACGTTTCTTGCCCATTTTCTAAGCTATCTCTCACCCCCAGGAATATCACAAGCTACTTACTCCCAAAAAACATATTTGATGACTATTTTTATGTCAGGCATCAGGAGGACTGAGGCATAGTTCCTGACCTCCTAGAGTTCACAATCTGAGGGGACCACAATTCCAACACAACAAACCCCGATGCTGTCCCTAGATCAGTATTGTGTGTACCGTGTCACTATAACAGCATCACTATAGTGCTAGACTACCCTACCACCACAGCACGGTGCCAAGAATTAGGACTCATCTTTTCCACTCAGTCATCAAGGTCTGTTGAATAATAGTGCCAGCATTGCACTTGACGTTGGAACAAGAGAAACATGATGGACACGGGGTTCGTGTTCATGGGGGGAACAGGCAGAGAACTGAGCAATGACAGCACCGTGTAATCAATGCATCCTGGGAACAGGAAGAAGGAGCCTTGGCTCTCAGAGTCATAGCTCAGTCCTGTCTGCTGAGTTGGAACAAGCATCCCTGGGGAGCTGACATTTAGCTGCAATTCTAGAAATCAACAGGATTTGCCAGGCAGGCTAAGGAGAAAATGTGTTCTCTGCAGAGATAACAGCACTAGAGAAAGTCAAGGGGCAGGACTGGGAGGAATACCCAGTGTGGCTGAGGGACAGGGTGCACGCAAGAGGTGGGAAGCAGAAGGTAAAAAGGAGGTACACAGACTTGACCTTGTGACAAGAGACCTGGGAAGGGGAGAGAGGGCAGCTGGAGGCATGGAGCAGCTGAGTGTGGAGCGGGAGGTCGATGGAGAAGAGGGGATGGATGAGAAAGAGATGGAGGGAGGGGAGAAATGATATGATCAGATATGAGTAAGAGGTTAACAGAGGAATTTAAAACCCGTCTGGAAATAAGAACGACCCCATAACCATCCAACATAAAACAAACAAACTAGAAACTAACCCGACATGCTTGGCAGCTTGGGGGCATTTAGCCCAGAGGCAAATATCCAGAGGCAGCTGTATGGTCCTGAGGTCATCAGTATCACAGAACATGATACCATAACTTGTTTACATAAAATAATCAGAAAATATAAACACAAGTTGGAGTACATTAAAAGTACTCATTCAGAAAACAAGGAAAAATAGAAGACATTTTAGAGACAGTTTCATCCAAAATTGTTAAAATGGAAATAAAGTTAAGAGTGCAGCCAGGCTTGGTGGCTCAGCCTGTAATCCTGCGCTTTGGGAAGCTGAGGTGAGTGGATGGCCTGAGCCCGAGGGTTCGAGACCCACCTGGACAACTTGGCAAGACCTCATCTCTACAATAAATCAAAAAATTAGCCAGGCATGGTAGCGCGTGCCTGTAGTTCCAGCTACTTGGAAGGCTGAGGCAGAAGGATCGCCAGAGTCCAGCATGTCGAGGCTGCAGTGGCCGGGAGAGGCCACTGCACTCCAGTCTGGGCGAGAGTGAGACGCCAACTCAAAAAAAAAAAAAAAGAGTGCAAGCAGGGGTGATTTTTAATTTTCTTCTTCATAATTTTGGCATTTTCTCAATCTTTTGTAATACACGTATCTTGGAAATTTTGGTGCATACAAAAACATGTATGTGACATATGGGTCACCATAAAGCTTTCATTTCTTAACCCTCCTCCACTCCCCTCAACACCAAAGGGAACAACTGTTCTGGGTGTTGACTGTATTACGTCCTTGCTTTTGATTCTTGTCACCAACACACGCACTAGCATGCACATGCATGTGTGTACGTGTCTCTAAATGAAATATATTTTAGTTTACTTAGCTTTTGAAACAGCCTTATTGAGATATAATTTTTGTACAACAATAAACTAAACTACGTCTACTGAAAGTACACACATTGATAAGTTTTGACATCTTCATGTACTTGTGACATCACCACCACAGTCAAAATAATGAATTTTTCCATCACCCCCAATGTTTCCTCATGCGCTTTGGAAATCCTGCCCCCATCTCTCCCCACTGTCCTCTCAAGAAACCACTCAGGCTGGGCGCGGTGGCTCAGCCTGTAATCCTAGCACTTTGGGAGGCCGAGGTGAAAGGATTGCCTGAGCCCAGGGGCTTGAGACCAGCCTGGGCAGCTTGTTGAGACCTCGTCTCTACAATAAATCACAAAAACTAGCCATGCATGATGGCATGCGTCTGTAGTTCCAGCTACTTGAAAGACTGAGGCAGAAGGATCACTAAGCCCAGCAGGTCAAGGCTGCGGTGGCCATGAGTGTGCCACTGCACTCCAACCTGGGTAACAGTGAGACTCCAACTCAAAAAAAAAAAAGAAAAGAAACCACCCATCAGTTTTCTATCAGTACAGATGAAATTACATTGTCTAGAAAATGCAATGGAAACATTCATACTCTTTTCTTTTTCCCAGCATAATTGTTTCGAGATTTGTCATGTATGTAACTGCATATACCAAGGGTTCATCTCTTTCTGCTGCTAAATGAGCATGTTTGTGAGGTAGCATGTTGTATGTCGTCTTTTCTGAAGTGCCTTTTTTACTCACTACTATGGAGCACAGGAGGGTTATTTTGGAAGTAAACCCAGGAGCCAGGAGTGGGGAGCAGGGAAAATGAGAGAAGGAAAGGAGAGAAGCTCAGTGAAGGGTGCTCTTCCTCATGCTACTGGAGTCCATTGTGTGAAGCAGACAAGCACGTCCCAAATTGTGCCCTGAAGAACTCAAATGGGAGGCCATAGTGTTTATCTACCAGCTCTGGTCCTGCTCCTGAAGCCAAATGCTGCCAGTGTTTCATCAGCCTTATTGCAGAGCATGCTAGTTACTCATTGTACTGCCATTTCTTTTTTTTTTTTGAGTTGGAGTCTCACTCTCTCGCCCAGACCGGAGTGCAGTGGCCGCTCCCGGCCACCGCAGCCTCGACCTGCTAGGCTCCGGCGATTCTTCCACCTCAGCCTTCCAAGTAGCTGGAACTACAGGTGCGCGCTACCACGTCCAGCTAATTTTTTGATTTATTGTAGAGATGAGGTCTCGCTTGCCCAGGCAGGTCTCGAACCTGCAGGCTCAGGCAATCCACTCACCTCAGCATCCCAAAGGCGCGGGATTACAGGCTGAGCCACCGAGCCCAGCTTGTACTGCCATTTCTTATTCCATTATGGGACCAACGTGTAATTCTTTTTAGTACAAAGTGTATGTCCACCCTCCCGTTGACTGAAATTGAGGTTTTTATGCTTTACAAACAATGCAATTCGAAATGTTCTTGTGCATGTCTCAGGTCCTGTGGGCAGGTTTCTGTAGAGCACACACCTAGAAATAGAATGACTTGGTCATAAGATGTAATGACATTCACCTTTATAATAAAATTCTAAATTATTTGTGAAGGCGTTTGTATCGGTTTATATTCCTACCTGCAGTGTCAAAAATCTCCTGTTAATTCATATCTTCACTTCATACTTAATCATACCGATGAAGTATTTTCATACTCCTTACTTGTTGCCAGTTAGTGGGTATAACATTTTTATCTCATTGTGGCCTTAATTTGTAGTCTCTTGATGACCAGGAAGGTTGAGCCTCTTTTCACATGCATATTTGCTATTTGTGTTCTCTTTTCTGTGAAATGCCTTCCCAAGTGTTTGAATATATTTTCAATTAAGTTGGTGGTTTCTTCTTTCTTCTTTTTATTTTTTAATTGACATAATAACTGTGCATACTTATTGTGTACATAGTGATGTACAATGTGTAGTGATCAGGTCAAGATAACATTGCCATCTCCATCATCTCAAACATTTGTCATTTCTTTGTACTGGAAACATTCAGGATCCTCCTTCTAGTTGTTTGAAAGTATGTAATATTAACTATAGTCATCCTACAGTAGTAGAGAACAGCAGAACTTATTCCTCCGACCAGCTGTAACTATGTATCCTTTAAGAAATCACTCCCTATCCTATCCTTCCCCCATCCTTTCTAGTCTCTAGTATTATCCTTCTCAGTCTCCACTCTACTTTTTACTTCTCAGTCTCTGCTCTACTTTTTACTTCTATGAAATCGACTTTTTGAGGCTTCCGGGTCAAGATGGCGACGACACATGCGGAACTGTGAGAT
The DNA here is from genome assembly GCA_963574415.1 of Tarsius wallacei. Taxonomy (NCBI): domain Eukaryota; kingdom Metazoa; phylum Chordata; class Mammalia; order Primates; family Tarsiidae; genus Tarsius; species Tarsius wallacei. The sequence continues at coordinate 32,988 of CAUYQG010092405.1, forward strand.
TCTCCGAATGTGAGTTCCCCAAAAAGACTCTTGCTTCCCTTCCCCCACCCACTCATCCACAGCCAGATGCACGGTCTGAGGCCCAGGGTCCCTCGGTCCCATGCAGGGCCGGCTATTGCGTCCCTGGTTGCTCCCCCACTGGTAGGAAATCTCGGGTCTCAGCAAATCTCGGGTCTCAGCTCCCTCCCTGGTTATAATATACCCAGACACAGCCTCCGATCACCGGGGAGGCTCTGGCTACTTGCCCAACAGAGAAGCTGATCCCATCTCTGACAGAAATATGCTGGGAACAGTCCAGGACCACTTTTGCCGTAGCTTGGGAGCAGAGCTCTAACACGGGATAGAACATCAGCAGTATGCCTTGGACCCAAAGAGAGGATAGGAAGGATCCACGAGGGTGAAACTATCATACCGGCCATACCTCAGGCAGAGACGTGCGTTGTCTTGCCCACCTATAAGCAGTCTCCACCTCAGTTCCCAAAGAAACATCACTAAACAGAAGACAAAGCCACTTCCCTTGGAACTAAGTAACAGCCATCACAGTATTCTTTATTGCTGTTATTTCGGTTATCATCTCCTTCCTAATTTCTTCTTGGCTCTCCTCTATTCTCTTTAATCTCTCCATTATTGTCTTGATATCTAAATTTGTAGTTTGAAACAAGTCATTTTGGGGGCTCTTCATTTTTTGCATTCTGAATTCAGTTTTCTCAGTGTCTGCCTTCCCAGGGGTCTGGGAGAGACTTATATTCTTCTTTTGGTTTTTCTTCATTTGTGTAGATTTCTCTCTCTCTCCTCCTTTCCTTCCCCTTCTTTAATTCTGTTTTTCAGGGAAGGTGGGGTTGCTTTTGCTTCACTTGTGCAATCTCCTGTTCTTCCTTATGAGG